>OMNM01066053.1:9539-25515 GCA_900302745.1 Parablennius parvicornis | reverse complement strand
CACACACACACACACACACACACACACACACACTCACACACACACAACCAAACATGACGTAATCCACCGGTGAGCTGCAGTCTGGTCTCAGCCCGATGAAAGTCATGTGGTGAGGTGTTTTAGTGCATAGTGTGTGTGTGTGTGTGTGTGTGTGTCATGACACACAAGCAGTAAGTAAGTAAAACACAGAGGAGACGATTGGAAGATAAAAAGTTACGAGCAGACCGACCCCAGCGACACAGCATGACAATAGCTGTGTTTTATGAATGGGAGCACTGTGCCGGCACAGCGGGGGGTCTCAATGCAGAAAGCACTGCTATTAGACCACTCCACTGGTCCACGAACACTCTTGGACCCCGTTTACACGACAACGCTTCCAGTGAAAAACACATTGTTTTTGCATTTTTATTTCAAAAAAAGTTTGAAGTTCATACAGAAACATTTTTAAAGCTTTTGGGTCCAATAGCGGGTGTTCTTTGTTTGACTACCAAGTCATAGGAGAATTTGAACTGGGCGTCATGCCAGTCTGGTGGCCGCCATTGTTGTTATTGTCTATCCAACACGAGCTTGTGCAGAAGAAGTATCCCTGTCGTGTAAACAGACCCTCAAGACGCTACGAGAGTTTTGCGTCTTGTCAATGGGGCCTCCGTCATCAATCCTTGTTTCTGCTCCTAGAAAGTGCAGTTCACCTTGTGAGGACTGATGAAGCCTCTCAGATGAGAGGTGAAACGTTTAGGGGAAGAACACAAATGGAAAGAAAAGATTTGTTGAATCTCAGGCCCAGTTTACACGACAACGCTTCACGTGACAACATCTAATCCGTTTATAAAAAAGGGGGCGCGTTTACATTGCAGCAGCCGACACACTGACAACGATGTAGTTAGTATGCCTGGCCACGGGAGGGCGTGGTTTCTTGTTTTTGTAATGAAACCACACTGACGTGTGTGCAGAGAGCAATGCGCTGTAAACGTGAACGAAATGGAGAGAACCTGACATTCGTGTTGACTGATGATTAATCGCATGCTATCAGGGGGTGTCTCAATACGGGCTGGGAGTCAAACCACTACGGGTCCGCCATGTTTGTTTACCGGTGCGTGAACTATTTCTAACGCGAGGGGAGGTGGGAGAGTTGCGCGTGCGCAGTTACAGCGCTCGATAGCCTCCGGCCGTCTCTGCAGACCTTATGCACACGAGCTGATGCTGCTTCCAGCGGGACAACTTTTATTGTTCTGTCAGGAGGATTGAGTTAGTTTACCATTAATAAAGCACTCCACCTTCAGCAAAATGGAGTTTCATGAAATATCAACCACAATGATGACAGCTTCAGCTGAGAGATGGAACAGTAAATGAAGAGAGCAACTTGAACTGAACTTGTCAATCAGGACAAAGAGAAAGAGAGCAGCTGTTTTTATCCGAGAGCTCACAGAAACTTCACCGACTGTTTCTCTCACGTGCGTTATTCACTTAGTATCAGAAAGTAGCAAGCGTCACAGCACAGTTCTTCCCAGCACTTTCCTCCATCATATCGGCATGTTCCTGCCTTCATTTTAATCCCTTTGCTTCTCTACTTGAGCTTTAAGTGAATAATCTCCCTCCTCATTAACAAGCACAAGCAAGTTTAACACCGTCCTGACCGCCGGTTCAGGAATGAAGATGAAGTTACATCTTGTTCATACAAACTGCAAAAAAACAACCATAAAAACGTATTGGAATGGATTTAACTGTGATATAATTTTTTTCCCCTGATCTTTCCATTATCGCATGAATGCACCACTTTTTATTACCATCCACATTTCCTGTTTCACGACAAGCATTCCTGCAGTATTTCCACCCACTGACACGACATTTCTTGGGGAAACACTGCACCCATTTGTTCCTCCCCCATCTCTCTCTCTTTCATTCTGTTCTTCCTCTCTTATTAGTGTCAGATAAATGAACGCTGTGTCACTGTGTTTGGATTTTAATTTGCCATCAGTCGCCAAAAAAACCTCTGAAAACCTTCAGCTGGCAGCCAGGAAACACCACAGCCACTTAACCAGTCAGCAGGTCGGCACATGACAACACAAACACACACACACATACAAATGTACACACATTTTCACACGCCTGCACACAAACACAGACATGAGAAGGCAGCGGTCACCTGACAGCTAAACACTCTTTGCAGACACACTTAAGAAGTCGACAACTAAAGATTAAGTCCACCTCACATTTCTTCTTTACAAACAACCCGTCATTCTTTACATGTGATCAATAAGATAACGGCAAATATGACGGTTTACATAAATTGTATTAAATGTTCAATCCACTCCAGAAGAAAGAATATCGTCAAATAATTGGTAGTTGAGAGGAATTTATTGCACAATTGCAGTTGTGAACATATTCAGCAGTGTCACGGTCGCCAGGAAAGAACCTCCATGTAAAGTCTGAGGGTGGAAGTCAACTTTAATAAGCTTCGTCTCACTCACTCACACACAGCGATAAGATCATAGTTTTGCAGAGAGCAGGACCAAGCATCTTCCAGAATGTCAGGAGTCTTGGGCCAGTCAGGACACATTTCTGACTCGGGCTTGATGAACGTGTGTGACTCAGATGGAGCCAAAGTACAATTACAAAATACTGTCCATCAAATGAACTGATCAGATTAAATTTGACCTGGATTATCTTCTAAATGGAAGACCAGCAGAACTTTATGTAAAACATGATGGATTCTATTCTAAGCTTTTTTTTTTTTTAGAAACAGGAAGTGCACTTCAACCATTATTGATGTTGATAACACTCATACTAGCGACGGCTCCCCAATATACAATAATAATAATAGTTGTGTATTACGCAACATCATACGTCAGCAACAGGGCTGTCAGATAAGAAAGACAACCGTAAGCGGACTGCATTTTATGTTCTGTGGAAAATATCAAAACAAGGCGAAAGATAGTCCCTCCAACACCAGAGAATTCTGGACCAGCTGACTCAGACCATTATAATGACGTACTGACCGATCTTTAATCGAAGCTATATAATAAAACTGAAATCCCCAAGACGAATCCAGTAGAGGACTTTAAAGTTCTACACCGGGGAGGCAAAGTCTGGGCAAGCAACGGTCTTACACCAAATTCAAACCTATAGTTAGAAATTAACTTGGTTTTACAATTTAATCTGTGGCTGTACCTCTTCCTGTTGTCTTCGCTTTCTACAAGCAGAAAGTATTGTGGTGTCAGAATTACGTGGTTCATGCACTGTGTCAGGATGGAACCAGACTATTTCAGTTTTGTTAATAATCATGTACTTATATGCATTGATCCTGGAGAAGTGGGCACACACTCAAAATTTGGGATTCTTTAAAAGCAGCCCAGAAACACCAGCTTTTTAAAACAAGGGCATATATAAGTCTACTCTAGTGAAAATTCAAGAATAATATTTGACTTTTGTCACATAATCTCGGTATAATTTAGTGGTTGCAACACTTCGTAATGACCCGCCCTCCTGTGCCTCTGATTGGTTCGTCAGCATCTTTGCTGCGCAACAAACATCGACATTAACCAATCACATTACAGAATGCAGCAAGTACGAGCCAATCAGAGGCAGAGTAGAACGGCTCCCAGAGACATGTTTGTCCAACCAGGGGCAGAACGTAACTCCGAGCCGTGCTACATGCTGAGGTTATTGGGTACACACAGTTACGAGGCTGCATGCCGCACATGATTATTAATAATGAGTGACACACTCATCAGAGCTGCCCTCTAGTGGACACGCCACACCTGTCCCCACCATTTTCATATCAGAACGTTGAAGGAGGAAGATGATGAGCAGGTTCAACCAGCACCAAGCGCAGCACACAGTGCCCGTCTGCAAGTTTTTATCGTCAAGTGTGTCGACTATTCGCATCGGCTCAAGAAAACTGACGACCTACAATGTCAATTTTAATACCTTTTTATAGTATTGAATGCACGATTGTAAGTTCAATACTTTTAACACTTTTTAAGACCCTGCGGGAACCCTGCAATGATCCCCAGGAGACTAGGAGTTGATGCACCAAAGATGCATGCTGTGTGAAATCACTGTGTCTTCTTCTAATTACCGACGTGTGAAAAGGCTTCTGGGTGGGGTCGGATGTCCAACAATCGTCACACCACAGCAGTAGTGATATATTTCATTAACAAATTGACGTGTCAAGCCGATGTGCAAGATAAACGTGTGATGCCAACGCTGTCGTCAAGCAGCTGGAGGCACTGAAGCGTCTCCTTTCACACACTTTCTGGGAGACCGGATCAATAGTTTCAAGTTTTAACACGGATTTGGAAAAGTTCCATGTCGACCGTTTCGAACCAGAGATTTCCTTATCGAGCTGGTCTGAGATCAGAGTGCGTTTATATTGAGTTTCTGCTGACACGGAAACAAACCCTCCATGAGTCTGAGTCGTTGCGTCATTTCAAGGTCTCAAACAAGCATCAAGTGAGACGTTCATCGGTTTGTGCGCAGCCGTCGTTCATTCGTTTGATGATTTGTTGTGTTTTATTAATCTGATTTCTTTGTTTTTATCTGTTTTCTCATCCATTTTTAATGTTTTTATTGTAGCACTTTGGGATTTGTTTGTCAAATGTAAAGTGCATCACAAATATAATGTATTTTTATACAACATCTCACCCTAATCACCCTCAGATGTTGTGATGTTCGCTGCTGTAAAAAATATATTTTTTCGGCAGCAGCTAATGTTTTGCAAACTACTGTTGATATAAATCCTTTTAAGTCTGAGTCGACTAATTATACAGCAGCAGAATTGTCTACAAATCAATATCTGTCAGATCTTCAATATTTCACAGCGAGTTTCAATTCAAAAGTTGAGATCAGAGTGTGTTTATATTGAGTTTCTGCTGACACGGAAACAGACAAACAACTGTCAAAAAGACAGCACAATAGCGTGATTCAAATCAATCTCATTTTAATAGTAAAACACCAAGAACAACACAGACATCTCAAGGCGCTATTCCACATGAGCAAGCAGAGGAAAGGTCAGGTGAATCTGCCATCTCACTGTGAGAATTTCACCGGTTGAAGGCACCGTGAAAATGCAGAATTTTTGCATTTTCATTTCAAAAATGTTTCACGTTTACACTGCAATGTTTTGAAAGAGCTAACGCCGAAACCGTAGAAATGCTGAATGATGTGTAAAACACTGGGGGGTTGCAGTACATGTGTGGAGGAGGCTGCAGCAGGAGTCGGTGTGTTGGGTCTGGGAGCGGAGGGCCAGCAGACATACGCCTGGACTCGTGCCACCACTCCTAAAACGCTTCTGCTGCTGGCAAACTCAAACCGCATTTCATCAAGTGAGTGTGATCCTGCTGCAGCGGTTTGTAGGCGTGTGCATGAGTGAGAGAGTCATGCCTGGAAAGGTGAGAGTTGATGCAGCTACAGGCTTTATGGGATTTGTTCCAAAGTAAAAATTTGGAGCTTCAGGAGTGTTTCAGTCAACAAGGATGGTATTAATCCACAGTTTTTAGGAAAACCATATTCCCGTTGACCAGATAACTTCAAGCAGGGTCAGGGTAGGGCTGGGCGATATATCCAATATACTCAAATGTATCACGGTTTGTTTTCTGTGCGATATAGAAAATAACTATACGGGGAATATTCAAGTATCACACTGTAGCTTTTAGCTGAAGGTATTAACATTGTCGGCTGTAGCCGGCGGGCTATCGGAGACAAAACAAACGCACCTACAGACATCTTGTACTCTCGCCAGAGCTGCGTCACACACCAAAAGTGCGGATTCAGAAAACACTTCACCCCAGATATAATCTGCCTGGTTGCAAATATTTAGCAGAAAAAGCTCTGCCAGCAAGTGAGAAAGAAAAAAATTAATTTAAATGGCAATTTCATGAAGGTGCCTTATTGCACCCAAGTTACATATTAGCATATATCATTGAGGTGTGAACAAGAATGTTGTAACGTAGACATACAATTGTCATAGTAGTGTGACTGATACATCAAAGTGTTGATTTCAGGCCAAGGCAAAATATCAAGATACATGTCACGTATCGTGACGTGGCCTAAGAATATTGAGATATTGATAAAAGGTCATATCCCACAGCCCGAGTCAGGGGCATATATCATTTTTATATATTATCATTATATATTTTTTTACCCTAGCATGGTGTCTTAATTCTAATTTTACGGAATAAAATAAATGGAAGGTAAAACCAGTTCATTTTTTAAAAAATATTTTATTTGTAGGATTTCAGATTTCGACAAAACCTTTTGATTATTCTTAACGTAGAACTGGAAAAATACCAATTTTCCAATTAGTTTCTTGTTTTTCAATAGGCGCCTCACCCACGCAACTTTCATGATCTTCTGATCAGATTGCTTGCTTGTGTCAATACAGTAAAACGGTTTGACCTTTAAGTAAAGCTTCCATGGTGGAAATGTCAAATGAGAAAAAATAAAAACAAAAAATTGTCTTAAATATGCAAATGAAATATCTGAAACGTGCATACTGGATTCTCTCCAACATCATTCTGTGTGTTTGTGGTGTTTTTGTCATTCTTGCATGGCGTGCTCCGACGGTGACTCTGACTTCATGCAGAGTGACAGTGTCGACAGCGCAGTCCTTCCTGCGTGAGGAAGTGTTGAAAAGCTGAAGAGTCACAATGAGTTACGTCACCTGGTTCACCTGTCCACTGCAGCTTATCTACAACCACCCACCCACACACACACACACACACACAGGTTGGATAATGTTCCACTTTTTTGTGTTATTTTTCCATAGGTTTTGTGGAATAAGATGATAACACACATGCACACATACAGTAAACCCTACACTTACAAAAAGTCGTTTGACATTTTGTATCATGTATGAACAAGTCATGAAACTTGCCCACAGCTCAGTATGTTTGGGTATAAAGTTGGAGACAGTAAATCTAATGACACGTTACATGATCTAATTTAAAAAATCTGAGTCGAAGACGTAAATCAAATATATTGCACACAATAAAAAAAGAAATCTGAAAACATGAGGTATGTTAATAAGAGGGACTTTTGTGGTGACTCATTTCTCTGTTGAAATAAATAAAGAAACGGCTCAGAAAACTTAACATTTCAGTCTCAACACATTCATTAATGTCGAATGTGTTTGCGCATTCATTGCCACAGTGGAGTGAAAACATTTTCTGCACAGCTTTCATGCTACCTGTGTTTGGTTTTTCTAGAAGAGTACGCAGGGTTTTTTCCAACCTGTGTATTTAAGCGCTGATAAGAGGGGGGAGGGCCGCTCTACTAGTAGTAGGTGGCTCTATGACAGTTAAGCATAATTCATTCATTTAGCGAACTGTAAAGGCAAATACACACAAAGCAAAATAACTTCACAAAACAATGGTCACTGCATGACCCTGTCAACTCCATTTACCCCGAATGCATGAAAACAGAAAGTGAAAAAGCATTGTTATTGTATTTTCGTTTCAGAAAGGTTTCACGTTTACACAGCATCGATTCAAAAACAAAGTTGTTTTTTTTTTGCATAAGTGGGGCCTAAAAATTTTCATGTATGATCCCTTTCCTTCAGTGAATCCTTCTGCTCTTTTCTCCAGTTCACTCTGTGAATCGTGACCACTCTCCATACCAATGGTATGGACCACTCTCCATACCAATACAAATGTACTTGCCACCACAATATACAGGATTTATGTCTACTAAATAATCAGCCGTATAAGTAATATCTACCAATCTCACCTTTAATTAAATAAATTCATGAGCTCCTTTGTTGCGCAATTTCCACTTTAGACAAATGTAAGCAGTTAGCTCTATTTAATCTGGATTTATTTGTTGAACATGTTTTGTTCGGACCACTGTGGAAGTTGCTTTAATCACAGTGAGCAGGACACAGATTTTATCCCACCATCACTAGAACGAAAAATTGTGTTTTCCAGTTTAGTTCAAAACTGTTAAAACTCCTTCTAAAGACGTAAACAGGAAATATGTCTTCGTCTGATATTCACCAGCAATTTCTGCATCGAGTGTCCTGCTGCAGTATCTGGACTTCTTACTCCTTTCACTGAACACACATGATGCCAAACCAGAGTGTGCCAGGCAGCCTTTTGTGCCAGCAGTGTCATATTCCTTCACACACACTTCGCTGGGATAGAAGCAGTGTTACAGAGCTGAGTTTGTCGCTGTAACAGCGTTCTTGTGCTGTGTTGGTATTCCTGCAGAGACCATTACCGTGCCACTGAATACGGACTCCAGACAGCGGCTCTGCTCTGCTGTCAGCGCTCATCTCCACCAGCTCCTTGGTTGTCATAAAAACCACAAACAAAACCAACTATGACGCTGCACATCGAAGGCCACACTGGCTCCTTCGGTCACGGGCAGGCAGTGCGACACCTGTTTCCAGCTACAGCTGCTAACAATTAACAGAAATGCAGCAGAAAAAAACAAAGTCACACCAGTGCAGCACCAAAACACAGTTTGCATTGATATGTTTAGATTTCTATTCATTTCCATGTCAAAACAACGATTGAAAGAAATCAGACAAGGTCTAACACCACTACTTCCATCAGTAACAGGCCAATAACCGATTACTATTACAAAATCAATAGTTTTTACAATCGCAGAAATTTTCATGAGCTTGTCACGTATTATTTTATTGCATTAAAAAAAGCAGTTGGAGAACCACCATCTCTCTTTCTGCTTCTCCCTGAGGTAGCTTTTAGCTTTAGCATTAGACAGAATTAACATTTCCTTCCAAAGAACCCTAGACATACGAGTTTTTAAAAAACATTAAACATTATTCTAAGTTCAAAGAGCTGTCTGCATGGACAGACGAACAAGTTGGATTGTTATTACGGGCGACGGTCAGCCATAAAACTATCAAGTCCCAGAAAAGTCTCGAAAGTTGTGTTTTCAGTGGCTCCAGCGACCGTTGTCGTGTAAAGAAACACCCAAAAACGCTATGAAACTACTGCATATAAACTTGAAAACATTATCTTGTGAACGGGGCCGAAACCACTCAGCTGGCGGGGATTAGACATTGGTACACATCAAGCAAACAACACTGGGCTGCAGAAATGTTGCTTGCATTCAAGTTTCAAGTCTCATTTACGTTCAACACTAAATACAGACAAATACAGACAAATACAGACAGAGCTGTCCGTCTTCTGTGTTTAGTACGGGAGTAATCTGGGAGTTTGCAGATGCATCGCCAACAGTAGCAAACAACAAAACCTCACCTGGGCAGAAAAGCTACAAAGAACCATTGGAGACTGGAAACATGTGCCGCCTTTTATTTAATGTGATCCATAACAACCAACCCAAGCGCAACATGTCTAGGTGTGTGTGCATTCAAGGATCCACACGGGGAAATAGGCTGGACAGCAGAAGTCAAATTTAGCACCAGCTACATTTCACAGCTGCAGTGCTGCAGGAATAATATAGCAATGTGTACACATAGGTAGAAATGCGGATGGTGTAAAAATCAAAGTTAGTCTGACGAGCAGCTCAAATCATTTGCAAGTGTGAATGTTCCCATTTGAAGCTGTGAGGTGTCGTAACAACGTCCTCCAGAAGGATAAGCCGGGTGTGATCTGGTCAGCCGTCACGTGTTAAGGTCAGTGTACACACCCCCTGGATGACTGGCTGGATAACTACGAGATACAGCTGCATTACAAAGATCTCCTCTGCAAGTCTTAAAGCCGGTTTAATCTGAGACGTATCTGCTCCTCCACACATCACAGTGACCGACTGCTTGGATGTTTCTGAAGGCTCACTGACAGCGTGGCAACAAAACACCTTGGACAGCCTGAACAGCAGTCGCAAGTAGATTACAAGGTTAACAGAGAGATACTATAACTCCCAAACACAATCCATTAGAGTCAACAATCAACCTCACATGCATGTCTTTGCGTAGTGGCAGGAAGTACATGCACCTGGTACCGTAAGAACACGCAAACAATAAGCTTTAGTTGGGAATCAATCCCTGGACTCTCTCGCTGCCAGGTGAGTTTGCCAAACTACTACATCACAGTTCCAATTATTTAGAGCTACCGATTAACCAAACGGGACTGTGTTCAGATCGTGAGAGGAAAAAGTATTCAACCACATGGAAACATGCAAACTCCAAACAGAAACTGAAGGGTGCGGATGTCTTTTGCTTGTGCCAGGAAGTCAACAATTGTGGGGAGAGCCGAGGGGAAAGAAGCCAACTGCAAAACATTCCGACCTACAATCAAACGGAGATCACCTTGCTTTGAGGTGAGAGTGACATTCCCAGACTGTTAACATAAGCAGGTGTTTGCATTGAGGGAGGAAGCCAGAGTACTGAGAGAAAATAAATGATTATAGTTCCCTCTGGCATGTTCACATCATCAGAACAAACACCTCTCTAAACCAAGCTTGTACACCACTGTACCACATCAGTAATTACCAACATCAGTAATTACCAACCTCTCCATTAAGTCCTCCTCAACAGAGTGTGAACCCCGTCCGGGTCTTTGATTTTTCTAAAACATAAGTGAAGCCAAACACTGGGGGACACAAGCATTCTCATCAATGCTGGTTGCTTTTTCCAGTACAAATTTAAAGTGAAACTTCAGAGCAGACCAGGCATGTCCCCCCTCCCCCATGATCTTTATTGCCCCCTCTAAGGAAGGGCTTGGCCGCCATGTTAGGAATTACAAGTACAGACGACTGTGCTGATGGACTGTTTAAGATAGGTCCTCCCACCGTAGTCTACCAGAATCTTGTTGGAAACACCGTAAACTGGGCGCTCACGTCAATTGAGAGTGACTCAGAGTCAGAAAGGAAGTAGTACAAACCATAAGAGACACAGCTCTGACACCCCAATTGCTCTCTGGACTCTAAAAGAGGCCAACAGGTCTCCTCAATACACGTCAGGCTCTCTGATTGGCCGGATTCTCTTTGACAACCCAAACCGGGGTCTCAGGACCTCGGGGAGTAAGAGAGGGAGCGGCAGCTGGATCTGATTCTGACCTTCCCATGATGTCCGCCACTTAAATTAGACACTTGATTATTTATGTTTCTCACACACAGACACAGAGCACCCCCAGATATCCATCTCACCAGCTGTGCTCGTGTCAATTAGCCAATACCTGCTCCACAGTAGCCGGTTTAAAGCCAACAGACCCACCAGGAGCAGGGATGTCTGCAGGCTGCACTGCAACCGCAGACTGAAGGATCGTAGCATTTCAGTCTAACCGAAATTAATTCAGACAAAGCTAATCAAACATGAGGTTACCATTTAAAACTATGTTATTAACTTTTTATTTCTCAGGGAGCAAAATGCCTCATCAGTTCAGAAAGACGGAGCCATTTCCATTTTCTATTCAAAAACAGAGCAAGAACTTTATATGAAGGCAGTATGACCCCGTACAGGAAATCTTCCTGCAGCTCTGATGAACTCCCAGCAGTTGATGATGTTTTCCTCTCCGACCTGAGACTTTACTAGTGTGGGATCTCTGCTCGTGCTCCTTCACAGTCATGTGTTCAGCTGAGCGACAATCAAAAATAAAGCAATCTGCTTGATCAGTGAGGCGAGAGATTGGTTCATCAATCTCAGGATGTCACTTATCTCCACGCTGCACACTATCTCACTCAGACAACAAACAGTAGCTGCAAACTGCTGAGCGGCAGACGGTAAACACAGGTCGCTTATTAAAACAGATTTCATTCACACACTTATCTGCACCGGGAGGTTCAGGTGAGGGCGTCAAACCTTCATCAGAAGATTGAAACTGCGGGCCGCAGAGTCATGTGACAGGCGATGTCATTTCAGAGCCCCATTTAAGCAACGGCTTTTTAAATGAAAACTAATCCTTTTTGCGTTTTCGTTGCAAAAATACATTTTGAAAATCACGTCCGTCTACATGGTGAAACACTAAAAACAATGTAGTTTTCATGGCGGGCCACTAGTGGGTGCAGTTTGTTTTTATAATGAATCCACACACACGGAACAGAGAACATTATGCTATAATCATCAACGATGGGAGAACGCGGACATTTGGTATAAACAGACGACCAGGTTGGACTGTTATCACGGTGACTGTCAACTATAAAGCTACCAAGTTCCAGGAGAATACCGATTAGGAGTCATGATACTTGTTGATATTGTCCATATATTCAGCAGCGTGCAGGCGGACTATGTATTACGGCCACAGCACGCATGCGTAATAGCAGTGTTTCATCCATCTACACAGAGATGAAGCCCAAAAAGTCCACCTTGGAAGCAAGTTTCCAAAAAGTTGTGTTTTCAGAGGCTCCATACACTTAAAAGGCACCGGAAGTTTCACTTTTTCATTTGAAATCCTCGCTGTGTAAATGGGGCCAAAGAGGAATACTCAACCAGTGAGGATTTAGGCATTTAAATACAGACAGTAACGTCAATTTAGACGAATGTGCGGACCATCTGTATATTGTTATTTCTCTCAGCCTTGAAGTTTCACTTCGTCCGTTAAGTTTGTATATTGTTGTTGACGCCTGACAACATGACTGGAACAAACTAATTTCAAGGCGACAATAATAGAGAAAGTGACGGTGAAATCTTTTGATATATAGTGAGAGGGAGAGATAAGATTTTTTGTGACAAATGAAAGTATTTAGAATAGAACAAAAAAATCTGCATAAATAATAAATGTAAAATATAAGGACGTTTGACAGAAACCAAATTATGGGGAAAAATTTATTGTGTGTGTATCTGTATATGAACAGACACTTAAGGAAAGTCAGCGAGATTAAATCAGATCAAAGTTTTATCTTTATGAGCATAAAGTTAAAACTTACAGCTGCTGTACAAATATAAATGAACAAGAATAGCAATATATTAGTAAACATTCACAACCAAAATATAGAAAACAGAAATAACAAACACATATATAAGGATGAAAGTAGAGTAATGTTAAAAAATCTGATAAAATGTCAGTAAGTGTGACTTCAACTCAGTTCATGATACTGAGAATAAACCGGCTGTCTAAATCAGTGAAAACAAAGTACTGGCTCAAAGCAACACACATCTGACAATCTTAAGTGCCAATAAATCCGTGTGTGTGCTCACCGGTCAGTACTTGCGTGTGTGTGTGTGTGTGTGTTCATCCCTGAAGAGAGGAAAGGATGACGTTCCTGGTGTCGGTATAAATAGCTTATGCTGTGCACGCTCACACACGTGCACCCGCAGGCTATTTCAAAGTCCCAGCATGCCATAGCTGGGTAATCCCGAGGCTGTCTCAGCCTGTCGGACCTGTTCTACTGAGAAAACCGCAAAAACACGGCGACAGATGCCACCATGCACACAATCTGATCCATCTGCCTTAGATCGCAGACCTGTGGATTTAAAAAAAAAAAAAGAGAGAAAATAACAGGTTGCTTCTGCAGAATAACGATTAAGTCTAATCCTGGGCCAAAGCCAGGACTTCTCTCCGTGGATATCTGCAATGAATTTTTTTTCTTCAGAGGAGGAATAAGTTCATCCTCTCTCCAGGGAATGAACTCTGTGATCACTGACGGGGGAATGAACTGCTGAGAGAAAACAATTTTCCTGTTAATTCACTTACGATGAAAAATACTTTATAAGCCACATTTTGTAAAGTTTAAGCTTAAAAACACAGTAAAGCTGGTACAATCAACTAAATATAACTAATTAAAAACCAGTCATTAAGCCTGGTTTTACATGATATTTCTGATTTTTAGCGTCATGGTTTTTAACTCAATGCTTCATTTTATCATTTTGTTTTAATTCCATCTTTTTTGTCTATTTTACCCATCGTTTCATGGCTAGCTGTGTATTCTGTTTTGGGTGAACATTGGTCAATCCATTTATTTCTGTAGATGTACACGCATGTAAACGAAAAATGTGCGCACATATTGAAGATGTTTCATGGGAATTATTCCACTCAGTAAGTCCAGAAATCAATTTATTAAAATGTTCAGTATACCATTAAAATGTAGCACAGTCGATTCATACTGAGACTCGTTTACGCGTCGTTTTTTAAGTGAAAACGCAAAACTTTGGTTGCGTTTTTGGTTCTGTTTGAAGGACAACAGGGCTCGAACCACTGAAAACGCAACCTTTTGAAGACGTCTCCCAAGGTGGATCTATTTGAAAATGCTCCGACTCTGTTGCCATGTAGACAGGGGGGAAAAGACAACTTTCTGAAAACACTCAGGCTCCGTCTCGACGTAAACAGAGGAAACACTGCTACCGCAGGTAAGCCCCTCAGCTGTATTTCTGCACATGCTCAGTAGATGGGCAATAGGAACAATATTTGCCTCCGCTGTGTCATGACGTCCACGTTCTCTTGGAACTTGGTAGTTTTACACTTGACTGTCACCGTAATAACAATCCAACTTGGTCGCCTGTACGTAAAAGTGTGTGTACTTGCCATTGTTCATGTTTATAGCGTATTGTTTTCGGCACGTGTGTGTGGTTTCATGATAAAAACAAATAGCACACACAAGTAGCCCAATGTGAATTTCAGCACTGCTACTGTTACTAAAACAGACGGTCCTCGTAGTGCCGCCTTCTTGAGCACTGCCGAATACTATTTCAGGCACCACCTAGCAAGGAAGGAAGCGTTCATTTTACTGCAGGCTGAGTTTCTGGAGAGGGTCATTCTCCAATCTCAAGGTTGACACTTGGCTCTACCAATCTCACCCTGTCGATGTGTTGAAGTGTCCTCGGGAAAGACACTGAACTCCAAATCGTGGCACCTTACGTGTCAGCCGTCAACACTGGGGTGTGTGAGTGTGAGAGAGGGAGTGTGACGCTTAAAAACTACTGAAGAAGTGAACATAAGCTGTACAAGTAAAGTTCATTTGACTGTCTCATGTATTAATAGATGATGCTCTTGTAAGAAAAGAAATGGTCCTATTTATTTATAAAACCCTTAATGTTCTTCAGCAGGCCAGTTCATGTCAGACTCAGCTCCTCTGCCTTGTGGTGTACCTCAGGGAACCGTTCTGGGCTCTCTACTATTTTCATTGTATTTATTGCCTCTGGGTCAGATAATTAGGAGTTTTGGTGGGATTTCTTATCATCTACATGCAGATGACATTCAGCTATATTATTCTTTTAAGACCAAAGTGAGAAATAAACATTCCATTTTAAACGACTATTTGCAAGCCATCAAAACTTGGATGTCTGAAAACTACCTTCAGCTTAACAGTAGCAAAACAGAGACTTTTATAGTCGCACCCCCAAAATGGATTCCATCCATTAGGCAACATATTGGGCCATTAAGTGAATACATCAAGCCCTGCCTCCGTAACCTGGGTGTGTCCTTTGACCAGTCTCTGTCACTAGATAGCCATGTCAGCCTGTTGACACCTTCCTGTTTCTTCCACATCGCCAAACTAAAAGGAATGGTATTCACGAAGGCGTTGGAGATGATTTTACATGCTTTTATCTCTTCTCGATTACATTATTGTAATGCCCTTTTTACCTGTTTAAACCAGTCATCTCTAAACTGCCTTCAAACAGTCCAGAATGCAGCTGCTCGTCTTTCAACAGTAACAAACCGGAGAGCCCACATCACCCCGGTCCTATCCTCCCTTCACTGGCTCCCCATTACTTTCCGTGTTCATTTTAAAATACTTGTGCTAACTTTTAAAACTTTACATGGCCAGACACCTTTTTATATTGCCAGCCTCCTCCACCCCTCTGCCCCAAATAGAGAACTCAGGTCTGAACCAAAAATGCTGCTTGCGGTCCCACATACAAAACTCAAACCCCGAGGTGACTGCATTTGAAGCACTGGCACCAAAGGTGTGGAACAAGCTTCCTCTTCAACTAATATCAGCTGACTCTTGTGGTGCTTTTATGAAGCAGTTAAAAACAATTTTTATTAAGGGAAGCCTTTGCATGACTTTGCTATAGCTGCTCTATCTAAATTTTACTTTTGTACAGCAACATATGTTCTTCTTGCTTTTATATATGTGTATGTATGTGTATATATGTGTGTGTGTATATATATATATA
>OMNM01066049.1:24005-39005 GCA_900302745.1 Parablennius parvicornis | reverse complement strand
GCAAGCTAAACGGTGACACGGTAGCATTAGCCAGACTGAGCTGGCCACCTGCCAGTTATGGAGCTAGATAGTTCAGTAATTGGATATAAAACAGACACAGTTTCATCAAGGAATGTAATAACATCAAATTCTGTTTCATAGTGATGAATTTTTATTTAGGAAGAAGGTTTGAAAACATTCAATTTAGCAAACTATATGAAAAGTGAAAGATTACTTTTTTTTATGTATGATATCCTGAATGACTGAAATCTTTATAGACATTTATTCTGTATCTAATTTCCAGAATATCAACGCAGCCAAAAAGTTTTTTTTTTTTTTCTGCTTGGCTTTATTTTCATTATAAACGCTGATCAAACTGGGCCTTCACGTTTGGAAATCTCTCACAATCTTCGGTGAGATGTCTAAGTAGCTGATGTTTTCATGACCTTTATCAAACTTCCCACAGCTTTGTCAGCAGTCTAATAGTGCTTCTATGTGCCAGTGTTAGGTTAACCAGTTTTGGGCGACTTGACAAATTTGCATAATAGAGTTTCCAAATGCAATTAACCAAAATAAAGAGAAGTAATAAAGTGTTTTGATTCACATTATTGGGGTGAATGTTTAGAGCAAAACTTTCAGAGCAATGTTTTAGTTCTTTTCTTTTTTTTTTTGCCAATACCTACCTTTTTAAATCTTATTATTTAAGCCAAACTTTCCCTTTTGAAAGTTTACAGCTTCAAAATGACAAATACTAATGAGCCATCCACAAAGCTTTTTCTTTCTTTTTTTTTTAAACAGAATTTTTCTGTCTACGTTTTATAATTCATTGTGTCATGACCTTAGTTGCTTAGTTAATCAACTTTGACCCGTCCAAGCATGCTGCTGCTGCTGCATTCTCTTTTAATATGTCAGTAGCACGCTAAATAAAAACTGGCTTAGATGCCCCTCCTCATCCTGTCAATATGTCAAAGTGTCTATGAGGAAGACAGCAATCTCAGAATTTCTCCTTGGAAGGCAGCCGTCACAGCAGGTGCATGTGTGAATGGGTGATTTTTTTTTTTTTTAAACAATGTGAATCCCTTAACTACTCTATTTCACCTTTCAATTGTCATTTTGATACTTATTATTCAGTTTTCACTTTACTTTGATAACCTTTAGTATACATTTTACTTTAGTGGTGGGACTGAATTGAAACAGTCTAAATACTAGATAATCCAATTGCTTTGGGCCTTTGTAATAAATATTCAATGCAAGAAGCAACATGTAGTAATTCAAACTGTTTTTGGTATATGACGGACTCAATGAACATGCATACGATTAAACAACAACAAAAAATAATCAATGTTTCATTATCTGATACTGAAGACTAGAATTTGTTCAGTAATCCGCACACATCCATGTTCTTATCCGCGCTCTGGTTTGATTGGGTCTGACAGTTATGAAACTTTCCTTCCATCTTATGTGTTTCCTGTATCACAGTCATTACAATGGAGCTGTGCTGAGTCGCTGGCCACATGGTGTTTTGTAATCTCATGTCACGTAACAGCAACGCATCTGGTGGTATTGTATGATCAATAAACCACCAAGTGAAAAGTGATTCTCAGGTCCACTAAGAAAAATTGAGCACAATAAAATGCTCTTGGTTTGTTTTCTTTTCCTGTGGTTAATAATGACCAACATGTAGAAGTCCCAACCATTTTCCTCCCTCCACTATTTCTGTCCATATTTGTTTGTTTTATGCTCACATCATCAGTCATTTGGGAAGCTGAATCGATTTAAGTGCATGACATATGTATTTATTGAGCAATTTTAATGTGTCTTATAGTAAAAAATGGTACAACTTTGTTGAATAAAGATAAATATAAAAAAAAAAAAAAAAAAATTAAATGAAATGGATCCACAGTAAACTCATGTTGAGGTCTTGAATAGAGATATTTATTTGCGACATCTGTAGAAAATGCAAGAATTGAGCCCAACTTACTTTGTTGGTGCAACAATGACTAAGCCTCAGCAGTCTCATGTAATGAGTCACAGAGTGTTTTTGGCAGAACTGAGAGACAACAGTGGCACGGTGCCTTTAGCAATCGGCCTCATTTTCATTTCTGACAAGCGACATGCGCGACTGCTATAGACTGTATACCAGCAAATATGTGCCGAGGCATTTTTCCATTTTTGTTTTGCATGGTGGTGTGAATTGTTAAGATTGCCCTCATAGCACAGCCTGTGCAGAAATGCCATTTCAAGGGCCAAACTACTAGCCGTTTCCAAAAAGATGATTACTGGGAGACGCATGTGCTTTCTCCTGTGAGAGAACGCTCGGCCCAAGCTAAAACTCATTGCGCATCCATCTTAATTATGTCTGCTAGTGGTCATATTGTACATATAAATTCTCATTTGTTCCTAATAGCCATACGCAGCAGAACCAGCAGTGGTGTCACAGTCATTTTTTTAACAAGCAGCATAATACAAATCAGAGCAGATCATGTTTTGCTGTCTCAATCTCGGATGTTTTACATTTTCAGGGAAACAACACAAAAAAATAATAAAATAAACTGTCAAAGTGATGAGGAATACTTTTATTGCAGTGATATTGTTTCACTTTATAAGATAAAATGAGGCTAAAGTTATAGTTGTTAGATCTGAAACACGTACATTTAGATTTCTGTATTTGATGTTTTCCCAGTAAAATCAGCCTAATTGATGTTATAAAGAAGAACTTTTTTTTTGTCTGCTCGATGCATCCTGGCAAGCTTTAATCAAATGTCAATTTAAGGGAGCTTGGCCTTGTTGTTCCCCCACTTTTTGTTTCGCAGCTGAGTTCTAATTTTACTCCAGTCCTGCAGGATTACCTTCATCTACTTAATGGCTTCCTGATTGCGTGTCGAGTTCTTCTGTTAGCTTTATTAAAATTTCATTTCTGTAGTAATTAAGCAAAGCGGCACTTCTTTTCTAGAGGGGTGCTTGGGCTGTTGAATTGTAGGCACATTAATTAAACGTGATGGTCTTGTAAATAAAGCAAGCTGTGGTTTAATTGCAGTGCTGGCATAGTGTCCGGAAAGAATGCTGGGAGAATTGTGGCATATTAATGCGGCTTCCGTGGGGACTTATCGAAGTGCTTTCTTATGTTTGTTGATAATTTGATCCATAAAAAAATAAGTCTGTCATAGCTTGCCTGGAGCAATATTCTTGAGTTGACAATCTGTGGCTAGTTGTGTTTTCTGCGTACTTGAGAAATGAAGGCGTATCTCTTCTGTAAAGACCTTGAGCCAACAGTCAGCCTGCCTCCAAAAAAAAACAAAACAAAAACAAGAAAAAAAAATCTTGAAATCTTTTCTTCCTCTCTAAAAACAAGCCTCCTGACAGTGAAGCAGAGTAAGCCATTGTTACGGTGTCGGCAGCTGGAGTGAGGACTGTGGTGCAGAATGTAAATGTGTGAGCCGCTTCACAACCAAAAAAAAAGAAAAAAAATAGAAAAGGGGAAAGAAAAAAAAAAAGATTTCTCAGCTTCAGTTGTGACGACAGGTCGTCTGTCTTCCTCCTCTGGGCCAAGACGATAACATCTGTTAGCACATATGGCACATCAGAAAAGAGAAGGTTTGTAAATCTAACGGAAACAATGACAACAAGGATGCTGAATGCGCGACAAAAATCATATGCTGATTAAAAACAACTCCATACATCTTGTGTACCGTCACTGGGCATGTGTGTGTGGCATCCTGGCAAATGCAGTCACATCCACATGATTGTTTCAAAGCTTTCTGAACATGTGAAACAGGCTGCATGAGAAACGTCACACTGAATTAATGATACTGCTTGACCAGATGTTCATGTGAGGAATCTCTAAGTTAAAGTGAGATTAGAATCAGACAAATGTACAAGGGCAACATTAGAGCACTAAATGTAAAGAGTAATGTCCTGTCCGATTTGAAGCTGATTCATTAAGAAAGTTTTCTTTTTTTTTTTTATAAATTCTGAGGAAAGGATATATTATAAGGACTAGTTAGATAAATAGTCATAAACTTCCCCCTACCACTTTGCAATAGCATTCATGCCGACTAATGGCCATATGTTTTGAGACCAGCAGATGCTCACTTAACCTTCTCCAGATTCACAGTGAAGTCCATCACAGCAAAATGCCTCATGTTCAGGGACGGACCCTAAACCCACCACAGTGTTTAGACATTTCTCTCACACACACACACACACACAGACACACACACAAAAAGAGCAAAAATAGTAAGCAAATATATTCAAGCTCTATCATGTCATTTCTGCCAACACAAAAGCGCTGTCATCTGACCGACAGCCAACAAACAACCGGACTTCAATTAAGTCACCAATTTCATTGCTTTCAGCAGACTGAGGCTATTTACATGAACTCATTTACTCACCAATGGTGAAAGAGCTGTCGTGCATCCAGAGCAACTTGATGTTTTGCGTTCTTGGGACAAGGACGATGAAGCATATGAACAGAACAGGATTTTATCATCAACCTTAGTAAACCCTGAGCATTAAAGTAAAACCAAAGTGGTACTTGAAGTTTATGAGTGGAGTTGCTATGAATGAAGTAAATATCTATACAAGATTACCTGTCAGTTCTTGTTCATTCCTACTGAATCTATTATATGCAGATATGGAAGCTTGTTCTCTTCACTGCAGTGCAGTTCAGCAGAATTTTTTGCTGCGCTTGGTCTGAAATATACCAGTTTCTTTCAAATATACCCTTTACTAATTCCTATAACCCTCCTGTAATTGAAAATATGGTACTGTGATAAGAAATCTACTTGGATCCCCAAAATTCATATCAATTGGCATCCTATAGAACTTCAACTGTGGGTCTTAAATGAAGTATTAGTTTCTCTACGTTAAGATTCTTCATAGATTAATGCATGGATAGCATTGTATAAAAAGCTTTCCAAACCTTAAGAAACTAGTTTCTTAGTTCTAACTAATTTTAATGTCATTTACCAAACATATGGTCACTTCATATTACTAGATATTACTAGTCGCCCTTATAATGTGCATACGTGAAGACAAATCATGTCAAGATTCTACATTACCATGTTTCAACATAACTCCAGTCGTGACGCATTCCTCAAGAGTCTTGTCTCACCTGAGAGCCTCGTGCAGCTAAATCTTATCGCCACACCCTAGGGCATTATGTATCCTCAGATATTGCACATTACCATTCCCCTTCCCAACTGCAACCATGTATTTTCAGATTCTCTATTAGCATACGGGATATGATACATCACACATAATGATATCGTTAAAAAGAAAATCTGCTCCCATCTTCCATTGAATGTACAGATTTTCTGGGCATTTAGGTTTCCTGTTGCTTCAAATACCAATCAACCATATGAAAATTGAGATTATGTGAAGTCTGAGCCTCCATTGCTGTATATTTGTAAGTGTTTCTGTGCATCTCCATTCCAGCACGCTGGTGGTTTTGTAATTTATGTTTGGCGATAGCTGCATAATAAAGGTCAATTAAAAAGGTGATTTACAAGTCATTGCTGCGGTTAACTACATTAAGTTAGTTAATGCACTCGGTGAAATATAATGGGAGCAATGCAGCAGTTCAGACAGTGAGAGTCTAATTGTGGTAAATACTGTTTAATGATGAGTTTCATCTTCCATGAAGAGAAATGCTGCCACAGGAGAGGGAAAAAAAACAAAAAAAAAAAAAACAACAGCAGTAATGTTGCAGTTTGGATTACAGCAAGTTAAACTTAGTTTAACCCCAATTTAGGGCAACAACTGATGGTCTCAGTAGATTCACAATGAGTGGAAATTTGCTTAAAGTAAGTTGTAGCTCCAACAGGCAGAGAACCAAGATGCACATTTCAGAACTTTTATCACAGTTATTGCAGATAACTTGTGATATATTTGCTTGAGCATGATGCAGGTGAGATACTGTCGAATTTCTTGTGAGACTTGATGTGAATACAGATTGTTAACCTTCTCGTGTCCCTTGTGCCTCCGTCAGGGTTGGTATAAGAGACTCACCTGAATGAAGGACATTGCTCACCATAGCACCTGAATGAAGGACATTGCTCACCATAGCACCTGAATGAAGGACATTGCTCACCATAGCACCTTGCTTTTGTTTAGTAATGCCTAACATGAGACTTCAAGGGATTAACCAAAAATCTTATATCTCACACATCAGATCACTTCAAGTTCCTGGAAAAAGCTGGAAAAATAACACTGAAGCAAGGGATATTTGATTTTCAATTATTATCTACTACTGTAGTTACTAACCTCAATCATTACTGCAGGCTGGTAGACCAGCTGAATACCTAAATAAATAAATCCAGAAAATTATTCAGTCAGATGACCTACTAAGCAAAATGTACTTTTGGAATGCCTGTTTGTTGTGTCCTTTCACAGAAAACACAGTTACATTTGCTATCATACATCCATGAAGATGTCTTTTCAGCTAATGAAATAAACTCCCACATCTTCTTGAACTTGAAAAATAATGAATAATGCATTCGTGTTTGACATGCTCTGAAAGTGCACACTTCTGACCAACTCCAAAAAAACGCTCTTCCTCTAAATTGCCCTTTAAGTTTATCTCAGGTCAACGACATCATCTCATTCCACTCTGCCTGAATATGTAATGGTTCACTTCTTCAGTGGCACTTTACCAATACTCACAGTGTATTTTGACATCGTTCAAATAGTCTTCGAAACCCATCCAGACCTATGTAGTAGTTGCGCTTGCACATCTTAGAGAAGAAGATTGGTTTTGGCGGATGCCTGCACTCCCCAAGTGCCCTTCTGGCTCAAGATGTCTTGTGTCTCTTTCCATACAAAACAAAAAAACAAAAAAAAAACCCAATGGCATATTCTGTATATTAAGCAATGCTGTGAAATCTGATGGAATCCAAAATGACATTGTGTGAAAGCAAAGCATGGATTGGTATTCAAAAGGGGTTGGTTTTTCATAGTATAAATAGACTAAAAGGAGCTTTTGAAAAAAAAAAAAAAAGTTTGCAACCTAATGTTTCAAATAAATAAATAAAAGGAATAAATTTGGATAGTTTCCTTGGTCCATCTACAAAAATGCTGCCCACTCAAATGTAGGTCCGTGATAATAAATATTCTATCCGCCTCATTTGATGAATGTGAATTAATGGTTATAATAGTACACTTTATTTCAAGAGCGCAAATATATGCAAAGTGAAAACAGTTCATCATTGCACAGTGAAATACTGCACAGTCCGCTCATTTGGACAGGATAATCTTACATTTCTCATGGTGGAGCTGCAGCTGAAGCAAGCACATTCTAGAGATCAGTTTCAAGGCAAGTGTGTGAAGGTGACACACACACTGCATTAGGTCTAGAGCAGGAAGTAAAAAATGGCTTCAATTTATATGTTAGAAATAAATATTAAAAAAATAAATAAATACACATGGGTGCCCAGAAAGTCATTATTTGTATTCCATGAAAAGAGCAGTTTGATGGAAAGTAGAATTTAGTTTAGTTGCTCTCCACTCACAGCAAGAATAATTTTGTGCAATCCCATGTGCACGTGTTGGTGTTTTCTGGGCACTCCAGTGTTCTCAGACATGTAAAGAGATGGACGGCTATTATCTTGGCTTTTCATAATGTTTGTGTGGTCATTGCAAAATCAATGAAAGCACCAAAAATGCATAATTTCATGAAGTGATTAGGGTGCAAACATTGAGCTAGTGTCCTGCAACATATCTGGAAACTCCAAGTGAATTTTGAACCAAATTCCTTCAGGAGTATGAGACCTTCATGGGACAAAAACCAAATACCAGTTTTGGTGTTATCCCGAATAAAAATGGGCTTTTTTACATGTTTGTGTCTCTAAACAGTCGTGAGTTGATGGAGCCCAGTGAGATTGGGGTTTTAACCCTGTGATAGACTGGAGATCTGGCACTCCTTGTCAGCTGTGATTGACTCCATCTGCTTGCAAACCTTAAGTTTGATAAAAGAACTTTAGAGGATTAAGAAGTTCTTTTTTTCCCCCTTTTGTCTTCCTGCAGAAGGATACATTTTTATTGCATCACCGGAGATGTAATTTGCTGTTTGTGGGAGGAAATAAACAACTCCCACCATTGCACATGTACAGAAGTACATGCCTATTGCAAATTTCTCATCCCAAAGAGAACTATGTGCACCCCTGGTCAGTAAGAGAACGTCCAGCGAGAAGAAATCAAAAGACAAAGAAACTCCAAAGGATTGCAGACACCATGAGAGGTGGCTCACAGAAGAAATAAGAATATGCCAGGGTCTGCCACAAAGCTCTGAAGTCTTCCCATGCTCTGACAGCTTGAGAAATACATCTCGCCACTGACTTTTTAAAAAAAAAAAAAAAAAAGTTCAGACTACTCACGGTGAATAACTTTGCTGGCTTTCCGAGGCCTGTACAAGGCAAGTCTTCCCAACACAGCAAGATTAAATGTGGTACTTCTATTGTGCACTTTTAGGAACCTGTAATTCATTTTTTTATTGAAGGTCAGCAAATCATGTGGTTCAAAACGATGTGCACGATGCAAAAGGCCAGCTTTATTGTTTGTGAATGCTTCAGTCAAATACGCAGTTATAAAGTGGTAATAGTGCAGAGGCCTCCATGTGCACATTTCACCATGAGACAGCTGCTCACAGCTGTGGGTTTGTGCTCCTGTGCATGGACACAGCGTTCGTAAATAAGACCCATTTCAGAAATTTGCATATCGAGAATGACTGCATCTTATAGCTAATTACATTAACACAGACCAAACAAAGCCAAGCTTCATCAGCTCCACCATTTCTCTGCCCAGACTCACTGACAATTATGGCCACTTATCTAATAGATCAGTGGGCTCATCTCTGACTCTGTTTGTCTTTCAGTCTCCTCCCAATGTAAATCTTTCCCGCTTCCCCAAGTTCAATCTTTTACTTGTGCTTGCTTTTCCGTCACATTTCTTCTTGTCCCCCCTTTCTCCGCTTTCTCCCCCGGTGCCTTTCTCCTTCCCCTCACGTCAGCTGTCGTTCACTCCCTCCTGACGCTGTCTCCCGCTCCTCCTCACCTGTCACCCTCGAGGGGTTTAATCATCAGCTTAATGTCACACCCTATTTAGAGGATGCCTGAAAACACACATGCAGCCACATCCCTTCTTCTCTGGTTAGTGATCTTGCATTTGCCAGCCACTTTTTCTTTTTTTCTTTTTGCAAGCAGTAAGAAACTTGAAAGACGCGTTCAGTGATACGGAGCTCTCCCACATGCAGACTGCCGAGTTCTGTTTGCATATGTTAGTTTGCGACGGTTATGCGCTTGATATCATGTGCGATAAATTTATCTGAGTACACAGCCACTTTGAGCTGCCAGGATTGCTTGTGTGTGGATGAGTGGCAGACAAGTGTGGAGCTGATGCTTCACAAATTTAAGACAGCAGAGGAAGCAGACAGCTAAGGCAATGGTTACCAAAGGGACTGGCTAGCAGAGGATGGGTGATAACACGACAGTTAAGAGGAGGATATGGAGAAAAGGTGCAAGCACATAGTTTCTCTCTGGCAAAGAGACTAAAAAAGCAGCCAGAACCAAAACAAAGGAACCAATGAAGCACATATTGCAAGGATTTCACACGCCATATTCAAATGGTGCACGTGAAAATCAATAAACTACAAACGGATATCTGTTGTAACAGCAGCTTAACCAAGAGAAACATGTCACTTCTCAGTTTCAGAAAGTAAAGACATTGTGCAGCCATCTCCTTCAGCAGCTACCTTGGCAGACAACAAAACAAAGCTGTTATCTTGTGAAGTTAGATCGTGTAGCACCGAGGTGGAGTGCTGCAGACACGGTGAGGATGAAACCCTTCAAAGATACTCAAGAATGTATGTACTTTTCTGCAGAAAACTAAAGATGACAACTACTCATTTCTTAATGCCGCAATACTGAAGACAAAACGATGTGAGATTTTTTTTTTGTGGTTCATCATTTTGAGGTACACCATTTTAAAACATTTTCAAAATGATTGGTACCTGTCTGGATCATTGATAGAAAGCATATTGCTTCTACATCTGAAAGCTCACAAAAAGTGAAAATGGCCAATGTTTTTTGCAAATAATTCATTTGAACGTGTCAAAACACTATAAAACTGTTTCCATGAGAAAAATGTGTATTATTGTGAGACATTTTCTCACAATATGCTTATCATGATATGATGTGATGATGTGTTGTTATGCTAAATCATGAAAACTTCATCTAACTCAATGTAAAATATTATAGCATACATGTCACAGGAGTTTTCATTCATTTCAAAACATGGTTTTTGTATTTTGAAAACTTTAATTAAATTTTATTCTCCTGAGCATATCTTTTGAGGTTCTTGCAGAGACGATTCATGGTGTGAGGGAAGCAGAACATTTTTATTAATGTCACCACATACGCTTTTGACCAACATGTTATTGGTGCAAACAAATCAAATGAAATAACAGGGATTTGTCCTCTTTCCACAGTCTGGATGGAGTTCATTGAAAGGTAGTGCCCATCGTATAGAAATTGTTTGGCTGTAACAGACCAGATATGTAATATAGATTTTCTCGAGGCAAGGTATTTATTCAAGCAGAAACGAGTGTCCATGAGAGCAGAGAGTGTCCCTAACTTGTTAAAAGCAATGATCCCGAGTTAATGTAAAAGACATTCACACCTACTGCTTTCACAATGGGACTGATAACCTCAATCATGTTTTTACAAGTGGTTGGGTTTTACACTATTCTGCTGGCCGATATGTCCACCTGGAACAAGCTCAGAAAGTAATCAAGGTCACCAAAATATCAGGAAAGAAGAAGAAAACAAATAATAAAAAAAATATATAGAAATATATAGAAATAATAAATACAGCTGAAACCTTCAAATAGACATTGCTTCTGTGAAATAAGGGTTAAGTTTTTCACGTTGGATACGATAGAACATCACAAATTAATTTGCACCACTGTCACCAAAAACATCGTCTTCCTCAGCGTGGTCCAAAACATTTGGTATTGCTTTTGTGAAAAGTCATTCTAGTTGAAAAAGTAGTCATCCGAACATACTGGAGTTGTAGTCGGGTTTTTTTGGATCATTATTGTACGTAAGAGACTCATTTGTTATATATGTCATCTTTTACATAAATATTTAGTCCCCGTGTGTGGATATCCTCCTCTACAATAAGCTCTGATTAAAACACTTGGCTGTTTTTATCCCACACCCCTGTGTCATTGTCCATTTTCTTCGAAATACACTACTTTTTTTTTTTTTTTTACCATCTGTGATGTTTATAGGTGATAAGCTCCCCAAGGGAGTGATCTCTGACAAATTGAAAATTTATGACCATGTAAATATTTCACCAACCTAGAACAGCTGGCATGTGTGCCACTTTCACAGGCACCTGACAGCCCTAATAACAGCCTCTGGCCAAGCTTGACATTGTGTTAAAACATAAAAATAAAATTACACATAAAATTTCATATCAATCCACTTAGTTTTAAACCTCCAGATGCTGTATCCATCATTGACACAGTTGTCCAGGTGAGTTTCTGAGATGTCTCGTCAGAAAAGTAACACTACCGGGCTCAGTAAAATGAAAAAGAAGAAATAAGGAAAAAAAGTTGAGCAAGAAAGATGAGACAGTCTCCAACGGCACGATTCTTTTGTTTGCTACTTGCTGCAGCTTAAGTGGATAGAAACGGGCAGAAAGAGGCTTCCTGCAAAAAGTAATACAGCACTGTCTGTCTGATATCTAGTGCAGTATCAAAGTGGCAGGAAGGATGGGAGCAGAAATGGAGTCACTGCTTTGATTTTTGCCTCCCTTGTATTAAGGCTGAGCCCTGCAAGAACATTTCAGAACTTCCCCCCCCCCCCTTCTGTTGCCAACTTTTCCATCAAATTTTAGAAAGCAATGCATTTACTGTTCGACGTAGGGGTTTAATTAGGAGTACCATTTCTTAACTGAAAGCATGATGTCACTTACAGCAATACATCTCTTACCAATATGTTTTTATGAACGACTTGTCAGGAGCTTGAACATATATCACAAGTCAGCCAATCAATGTGGACGCTCATCAGCAACAAGTTGCTAATCTTGTTATCCTGATGCGAAGGGCAGATGGCTTTTTATCGAAACATTTTTCACACGTGGCGAAGAACCTGGTCATTTATAAAGGCTGATTATGATGATAATGTCATGCCTGTCATAATCAATGTCATTTAGTTGTCAATTAGGCCGCAGTCCAATCAATGCTGGATAACAGGGATAATGCTTTGCACATCAGTCTGCAGAGCAAACTGTTCACAGCCAGAGACACGTGGCAAAAAGAATGAGGAAAATCTGGCAAGATATTCATTTAAATGTTGTAAACGTTATATTTTGAATAAAAAGGGAACTCATCTCAACTAAGGTAAACCCAAATACGGATGCCCAGGTTTGTTCTCATAAATGAATCCAAGGTTGTCGGGGAAAGGAAAGCATGCAGATGTCTTTCAGCATTGACCTGGCTTCTGCTGAACTTTGTATTTACTGTGTTTAGACCCAACCTGAGAAACTTTGAGTCCTATTTTGGGTTCTAGCTGATTGATCTTAGGCAACCATATTTCCCTGGGTTTTGACTGAGAGACTGACATAACAAGGTCAGGAAATGCCAAGGGGAGACGGAGATGTGCCAGTAGGCAGCTACAAATATCAAACAAGTAAACTAAACATAAAAGACTAACTCTAAAATGTCAGATTTCTTGCTGAGCCTGTAATAAACTGAGTTAACTCCATTTTACATTTGACATGGGGGGGGGTGAACGTATGTTTAATGTGTTTCTCAGTGAACTGCAATCGATTACACCATGCTTTACACGTTTACAAGCTCTTCTTTTTTCTTTTTTTTTTAAAAGAATGCAATTGTTTGAGCTTGTGAAGTTAATTTTTACTGTGATATTTATTAGATTTTCATTTGTCATGTTTGGAATAAAACAAAATGAAAATATTCAAAAATAATCAACAGTATGTGAGAAAATTTAAAAAAAAAAAAAAAAAAAAATGTTTTACCCAGCCCACTCAATCTCCTTATATCCATTCACACTGAATTCTGTTTTCAGTCCAACAACAGAAGAGAAGCAGCAGGTTGGAAGATGGAATTACTAACATAACAACTGCTCAAGCTCTTGGCAACTACTGATCGAGAAGAAAAAAAAAAAAAAAAAAAAAACTGCCAAAACTGAGCCTTGCAGGTGGTCAGACTGGACAATGTATCCATTCACAACTAGCAAAACATGGCATCGCCAGCATACTGTACCTTTAAGAAGCCTCCTTGGGCCGACCCGTTCATTGGAGAGAATATTCGGGCAGAATGCCAACTACCATAATAGGTACGCCTACGTATGCCTGGAAAGAGATCAGTGTCCTTCAAACTGCATAAACTGCTTTTATAGTCGCGTCCGTTCAAATATCAACAAGAGTAGAAGATTGAGGTTTTTTTTTTTCCCCCAAGACAGAACTAGAAGGTAGTCATTGGTAACTTCAATGGCAGAAGGTGGAACTGATGGTGAGGGTGGAAAATGTACAAGGTATTTTTATTTTTCACATTCTGTTAATTTACCTGTTGATTTATTTGTTATTAGTTTTGTTTTTGTGGATAATTATGTTTATAAAGTTTGTGATTGATTAAAAAAAAAAAAAATTACAGGACGCAAACAGATGGACCGGAAAAGGGGTAGGATTCATTAAGCTTATGCATCCTCCTACTGTTTTTCAAACATGTCAAGTTTTCATAAATGTTTCATTTTCATTGTTTTGTTTTAATATACTATGTTTTAAATGAAAACAACAAATTATGTTGATATTAAGGGGCATACTATAAGGTAGCGTTGTAGCCCACGGTGGTCTGTGAGGTGTCTTTGATGAATTACATCATTTGTTATTAGTTTCTAAACAGCATTACTGCAAGAATCGCATTTATTCTTCGACGCATTTTCAAACTTTCAATGCAGGAGCTCGTTCAAAGGCACAATGACATACGGTTGATTCAAAACTTAACAAACTGGGCTAATCTTTGAAGAGTACAATTTTAAAGAGTATTTATTTACAGATTTAATGCGAAGAAGCAACATTGCATGATTATTTTAGGTTCTCTATTACAGCATTAACAATTCCGCTAACACGAACACTAACTGAGATGATATTGTAAAAGAAAAGAAAAAAAGAAAAATCATTTCACCTTTTCAAACAGCAAAGCTTGGTTTGGCGAAGAACTGTCTCACCAAAATCACCTCAGAGGAATTCAGTGTGGCTCTGCACAGGTCAATCAGTCCTAAAACTGACCATCCCTTGGAAAAAATAAAAACGGCTTCCAGGATGTCGTATTGCCTTTGAACCAATGTCCTTCCAGTGCATAACATCTCTCCCAGAGGTTGAGCAACTGACAGATCGAGGCCAGTGTGTGATGACAGTAGCAAATTAAGATGTATTGCTTTTACTGGGATGATGAAATCAGGACATCAGAGGGGGAAACCAAGAAAGTGCTCTGCTGCTCTCAACACGAGAACATCTCCGCGTTTCCTTTAAGCGGAAACCAATCTGAAAACCTCTCAGGAGAGCGTTCTTTTTTTTTTTGTTTTTTTTTTTTTCAAATCCTCCCCTTTCTAAATTCATCCATGCTTGCATTGCATATGAATACTGGATTTCTCAATCTTTCCATTTATTTGCTTTAAAACCTCATGGAGGGCTGCATGTTCATGGGCTGCCATAAATTACAAACCTAATCTTATAACAAGGCTAAAAGATCTTCCTCGCCAGTGTCTGATTGTTTGTCCAGCTCATAACCCTTTGCCACTGGCCTCTGTGAGCCTGCATACAGATTACCGTTTCTTTCTTCCTTGATCTCTCCTGTTCTGAAAGCCAAATGAACACATGTGGGCAGCAGTACCATTTTTGGAAAACTATATCAACAAGCTGTAAGGAAGCGGCTGCAAGTTTGAGTATCTCATTCGGTTGCTGCTGTTTCTTAATTTATTTGTTTACTCCCCCCCCCCC
>OMNM01066049.1:1165-23985 GCA_900302745.1 Parablennius parvicornis | reverse complement strand
TCCCTAAAAAAAAAAATTTGAGTTTCTTAGGGATTTTTCCTTTTTCATGTTACCTCAACCTGCTCTTGCAGGAGTGTCAGGTATCTCCTACTACCAGCATATCCGGTCCCAGACAATACAACATTCATCTTTCCAGGAAATTGATAAGTTAGACTCAAGCAGAAAAGAAACATCTGAAACATGCAGAGTCTTGAAAACACAGACATAAAATATGAATGAAGGAATATATGCGCTGCCAGGGCTGGTTTTCAAACATCAATACTTGGAAAGTACTGACTGAAAACTATGGGTTGTAGAGCGACGCTTCTCGCAAAGATTCAAGGTCCCCGGTTCAACTCTGGATCGAGCTTGGGCATTTTCTATGTGGAGTTTGCATGTGCTCCCCGGGTACTCACAATTCCTCCAGCAGTCCACGTGCATTGTAGCGTCTCCACATTGCCCCAAACCTGTGGAGCATTGACCTCGTTTTCCTGTGTTACTGCAAAATATGTAAATGTTTTTGAAACCTATGTGAAAATCAAGTGAAAAGTTATTAGTAATTCGTTCATGGAGTTTTATTGCCATCTTTCGCATGTTAACATAATAGTAAGAAACAAAAGTTATTGTATGTCAGTTAAAAACATAGCTCCTAACAGGGTAAAAAGTTGGGAAAAATTATGTGCAAGTACTAATTCCAATCAAAAAAACTAGTAACAACTGTATTACAAGATAGTAAATCATAATATCCTTTAGTCATTTTCTGATATTCCACATTATTGGAAAACAATATATAAAAGAGATTTTCTGATTATTTTGCATTTTGCTTCAATAAGTCATCAGCTGCTGCTTTGCATATTTCAGTATTTTTTCTGAGTTATACTGAAAAATGTAATGTTGCAGAAAAAAATTTAAACATTTCCTTTATATTTGGTAGAGGTATCAATTAGCTTTGAGACTGCTGTTGATGCATGTTGATGGGTGTTGATCGCCTGCTCTATTTTGGAGCAGGCGAACAGATTCATCAGCCAGACTGTTAACAAGAGACCTTTTGCTCTTTTATTAATAGAAAACGGGTGGAAAAGTTTGTGCGTCTCATTTTTATCATTCCGATTATTACTGATTACTTCCGCTGGCTTCCGATGGTACATGATGCATTTAGGTGATCAATGCAAGAGGCAAACAACTGATTTGTTTTCCAAGAAAACACCACAGAGCGGCTTTAATCAAAACTTAATATTTCATACTGTTTACATAATTTCCAGGTTGTAACTACACGCTGGGTTTCTGTTTCAGCTGCTGCAAGGTGACAAATGATTAATGAGTTTCCGTTATTTACAACTTGGGGTACCTGCAAGCATTAAAAGTGCAACTTGATTTGATAAGGGATTTAAAGGGTTTAAAATGTATGTGCAAAGGCACAACGAGGCTTGCATCTGTTATTTGTTGCAAGTACTAGATTGCCATTGTTTCAACCATAACTTTCTTTTGATATGCTAACAATTATTAATGCTAATAATCTGAGCCTACTTATAGACTCAATACAACTGATTACCTTTAATCCAGGGAATTTATTGTGAATGTTTACAGCTCAATAGTACTCCAGACACAGGTTGCCTTAAGTGTTGGAATCAATATATTATAAACTAACATGTGAAGGTGGCTTTACTACGTTTGACAATAGGATTCAAGTAACCGATTGCAAAAAATCATATTACATTTTAAAGTACAGTTACAGGCCCTGAAGTTACTCATGTTTCCTATGAGAGAAAAAAAAAAAAAAAGAACCTTTCAAGATCTGCAGTCCCTATATCATGTTAGCAAGCTGAATGCAGCTTTAACATCAACTAATCTGTCTCACAATGGCCTAAACTCAGCTCATGTTTTGGGTAAACAATCCAATGTTTGGTGGATTCTGTTTCACAATGATAGGAAGAGCCGATATCGAAGGATCAAAAAGTGATGTCGCTATGAACACAAGCAACTTCTCTAATCCCTCCTGCTTTTAAAAAGCCCAAAAAGTCAGAAGGATCATGAGGCTCCGTTTCACAGTCTGCACTCATATTGAAACTCCAGATCAAACAAGCGTTTCCCCTCCTGCTCTCTTCTGCTAATCAGCTAATGTGTCACAGCAACACTACGCAAATACAGCTGTATCCACATTAAGCCAAACGGAAAAGCCTTTAAAGGAACGCAAGAGTTACTTTTTGCTGTCACTAGTGAAGTACTGACACTACTTTTCATAGAAACAGCAATTAGGTTGTCAGTTACTTGTACAGCACTGTTGTCCAATACTTAAAAATGCTTCAAAGAGCAAAAAGAAAAACGAAGTATTTTTTTTTTTTAATTTTTTAAATGAAAACTTTGCAATTATTACATATTTTAAAAAAAACACAAAAACTAAACCAAAGTATTTCACTGTAATTCTCAGCTCCACCAAAATAGAAGAGACACGAAAATCTTAAAAGCAGATGCAGATTTGCTCCTTCTATTCTCCTCTGCCTTTTCACTTCCTCACTTCTGAGGCACAGACAACTTGAATCTGGTATTGCGCAGAGGAACTACAGAACAGGGAAAAAAGGTGAAAGTAGTAACTGGGAGTAAGTTGTCCCTGAGCTGAACAAGGTTTGATGATGTGATGTTTGATTCCTTAATGTTCTTTCATGATCGTCGGCGTTCAGGTGGTAACAGTGCCGCGGAGTTTAAAGGTGCCACCTCAAACGTCTCGCTTCTCTTCCTTCCTGTCCTCTCCTGCTGTGGAAATAACAACGCTACCTTCCTTTTGTCCTCCTGTCTAAGCAGGCGATGGTGTTGCCACAGCAACCACTTACTAGCTGCTATATGCCATACAATCGCTCCTCATTTTTGCCCCCTCTTTCTCTCTCTATCTTAGTGTGTCTATCTTGCTGCTCTCCCTCAGTCTAATTCCTCCTCCCGTGCTGCCGTCCACAGTCCTCAGTATACACCAAAACAATCTTTGATCTCTGCTTGGTGTTAATCACAGATTTATCCTCAACAAAGGCACCATGGGGGCAGTAAAGGAAAAGAGGATTCTGCTGTGGTGTATTATGGCATATATTCAGATTTGCCACAAGAATGTACGGCCGGCAGATTTCAGATCAGCCACAAAAGGAGGCATGGGTATGCAGTTTTCAAAGAAAGACGGTAAAGAACATAGGGCTTCTTTTAACTGGGTCCAAACTAAGTCATCTCATCAAGTCAGAGATAACGTTGTGAATTTATTCGGGGGAGTTTTTTCTACACATTTGTCAGTTGCACATCCATGCTGCCAGCGTACTGCTCCACCACCATCCCAGAGGTCCTGGAGCTGGACCGAGATGTGATCTCTGTGGAGGTCATGTGGGGACAGTAAAACCATGCTGGGGAGACTGTTTGAGGGGATTCACGCTTTGTGGTTAAATTATCTTGCTGGAAGTGCCCATTGGAAAATAACACATGGCAGTCATAAAGGGACGGAGATGGTCACTAGGACAACAGTAGTCAGCGCGGCTGTGGCATTTAGACAGCGCTCATTTGGCACAAAGGGAACCAAAAGCGTGCCAAGAGAATATTCCAAACAACTTTATACCAGCGGCAGCAGTCTGAATCGTTGAGATAAAGCAAGATGGATCTAAGCGTTCACAGCGTGTTTGCCAATTCTGGCCTATTCGCAGCTACAATTAAGTCATCTGATAAACTTCGGCTATTATCTAGAGTCGAATTGTGCGTTCCTGGAAAGTTTTCCCCTGGGTATGACATTCTTATCTGACATTTGTGATTTCTAAGTCGACATCCTGTGCTTTGTGTAGAAAAAGTGTTTACTGTTACCCATCTTTATACAGGGTATATGCAGGAATCCTGAGGTTCATTTCAATACCTTTTTAAGACTTTTTTAAAAACCATTCAACAGAAATGAAGACCTCATTGCCACTTTAAGTTGTTGTTAGCAACACATCTTTAACAGCTGTAGTTTACAATTTAACAGAACGGAGGTAAGCTGAGAAGGAAGAAAACTCAAACGAATGATTAAACTGAAGGCAGATTTATTGACATTCCCCTCAGTCACAAGCAACAACAGTTATTCAATGCTAACTGGCGGAAAACAAGAACTTATTAAATGCTGTTTAAAGTACGGTGCTAACCCGAATCGCGATTAAGACTTTTTCAATGTTCCTACAATTGATTTATCAACTTTCAGTACTTTTTAAGACCCCGCTGACACCCTGTTATAGAAAACATTCTACTCCAACCTTCAGCGTTAGGTCTTTTGGGTAAACCAACTACCAAACTCCTTTCCTATTTCAGCGCCTTATTTTAACATCAGAAAGTCATCCACAGCCATGTAGACGTATCTAAATACTTTGTGTTGCGGCCACAATTTTAGCTGCTCAGAAACTTGCATTAAGCAGCAGTTGAAGAGGTGTACTTCAAGTTGGTGAGAGTATGTGGAAAAGTATATGGAACCCAACAGCTGTGCTGATGAAAATTGTGCATACATGCAATACTTGACTTAAGTTTCAGGAGTTTCAAATTCTATATGGATGTACTTCCCTTTCCTGCGGCCTCATTCTGTCTTCTAAACCATCCAAGTTTTAATGAACAATACCGTTACAATACAGGACTTAAGAAATGTGGCATGATGACAAACAAGAAATATACTGTACTTTGTGCTTGGAGTCATCTTCTTGTATCTTTGCCCAAAAAATGGGGGGGGGATTGGACATAAATTCAGTCTCTCTTTTCCTGTAAACTGTGTACAATTCATGTCTACCAAATAATATGATTTCTATCCAACTATTCCAACATTTCTTATACACACACACACATATACACACACACATATATATATATATATATATATATATATATCAAGAGAGAGAGAGAGAGGAGTCTTCAAATAGTGAGTCTCCTCTTAGCTTCAGGTAACAGGTTACAACTTGTGGTATAACCGTTTGATTAAACTTGTTTGAGTGAAAAATCCCTGTAAACTTTGTAGGATTGTATTGCAAAAGATTCAGACCATTTGCAATCTCACTGGCATTTCTTGATGCGAATACAGAGTGGGAATTGGGAACATGCAGTCTTCAGGGATTTGAGGGGCTGCAAGAGACACTCTGAATGTCGTGTGGCTGTTGCACAGCGTTGTGTATCTCGCCTCACCAGTATATACCCGGGAAGCTATCATCTATAGTATTATGTGTGTGTTGCTTAGTGCACAAACCTGCAAAAGTGGGGAATATCTTGCTGAATTTTAGCCAAGCGTCTTCTCACATACTTATTTTGCAATTACACACTCCTGCGCAGTTCTCCATCTATGCAATACCGCCTCAACGAGAACTAAAAAAGTAGAAATGAAGATCAATTTATATTCACGGCAGGTGAATGCTGGTGTCCTATAAAGCAGCAGCCAAAAGATATGGAAAAGTTCAAAATTTAAGATTAAAAACTGGATAATTGAAATGCAATGGGTGCCTTCAAGATGAGTCTTTGTTAATATTTGACACAGGCATAGTATTTGACCGAAAAAAGACTTAAACTTGACTTAAGTCCATAATTGTGCTTTACTTCAAAGATTTATCATAACCTAAAAAAGGCGAGAATGAAAAACAAACGTTTTGGATCTTGTTTATAACTGCTCCCATTGATCGACAAACTTAGTCCCAGACATCCATCAGACCAGTGACACTACAGCGGCTCCCACTCCAGCATCACTGCAGCTTTTCAAATCCTCTTTTAAATGCTGATAAAACCAGTTAAAAGTAGCTAGAAACAAACAAAGGCTGTGTATCCTGGTTCCATCACTGAAATAGAGACTGGAAACACCTGAAGCAGCAGCTCCTTCATGAACCAGGTAGTTCGTTAATTTAATGACCTGGCTAAAAGGCTCCAGCTTTGTTAAAGTGCTCAATGTGCACTTCCTTAACTGCTGCACATTAAAGTGCATGCAGAACTGTAAATGACATGTGTGTAATCACCTTTCTTCTTGTACTGTCACATTAGAGGCAGAAAGGCTCCACAAAAGATACATTAACAAACAAGCTTGAGTATTTTAAACTACGTGCAGCCCAGCTTTTGCAATAATTCAGAAAAAGCGGTTGCGTTTCAAAATGATTGCTAAAAGCATACTAAAGCCGCTGACTTAATCCTCCATGTTCCTCCACTGTGAATGCAGACTTGAAGACTTTAGTCAACAGAATAATAACATTAGGGAGACAGTTTAACGTTTTCATTACCACTGTGCAGAACAACTTAAAAGAAAAAAGGAACTCCATCCTCTTACTATATAATCTGCTATTCTTAGTTGTGATGACGAAAATAATGTTCTTCTTCATTCTTAAAAACTCAATTACCTTCAATACTGGCTGCAATGGGAGAGCTGGAACTTATCCCAACTGACTTGTATAGAGTGTATTTACTGCTACAGTGGTCTTGTTTTTGCATGATCAGTCACAGTCACTATTCATGCATACAATCATACATCAGAAGTAACAGCCAAGACTGTCAATATTCCTCTATGTTCTTATTCCAAGGACATTCATTGTTTCTCAGGTTCAACCTATGTTCTAATGTTTAATAAAATATCCCTGCCTACAATTGATAGGCAGCATGTGTTGACAGTCTTTCACTTTCCCAACAGTCAATCAAGTTATGCACATTTAGTCCACTAGAGGGCCTACAAAATACATACCAATACAAAACTTGTCAACTTCTATGAAAATTTTGAACTGACACGAGTTTTTTTTTCTTTTTTCCTGCTGGCCTCTTTCTGTGAAGTGGAAACATACGTGAGCTGCTCAATCACTCCAGACCTCGGCACAATGTTAATCAGTCTCCTGTCACTGCACATCAACAGCACATTCTGTCGGCTGCTGGGAAGCCCTACATGATGGTGACGGGGGGAGGAAAAAAAGATTAAATCTTATACTATCCAGGGCGTAGCGTTAGCAGTTGTGCCTTCTTGGAACTTGTTGGGCTAACGTATTTCATTTCGAACTTCAATCTGTAATTATTTTTCCGTTTGCTGATGGAAAGGCAAAATCTTTCCATCGGTACAAATATATTAAATCGCAGCGACCTCATCGGAAGAGTTACCGTCACTGTCTGCAATTTCTGTTTGCCAATCAGGAAACGTTGTCACTGGATGTACAAGATGCGTCACATGACAATAGCATTGACGTGGAGATTGAGTAGAAAAAAATAAATGCAGAAATTCACAGGTAAGGGTAAAAATTAACCAAATGCTGGTGGGTGGCAGATATAAACTACTTTTTGTGTGCAATATGTTTTTTTGTTTGTTTTTGTTCTATTTTTTGGTGGGTTGTTTTTTTTTTTTTGTTTTGTTTTTTTTTTTTTAATGGGGGGGAGGTTTATGTTAAATGTTTTTACTCTAAGTAGTTATATCAAGTGACAAAAGGCTTTGGTTGTATATTTAAGTAAAGGCAGGCCATGATTGCGTAACCCACCTACACTTACCAAAGAAAAAAAAAAATACTTAAAACGCTGTCTCAACCAGAAAATTCAATTAATAAATGAGCTGAGTGCTCACGAAGCTCATCTTGCAAGTGTCTTTGACAGCCTACATGTATAGTAATTAGATGTGTATATAACATATTCATTATGACAGGACTATATGAAGGGAAATTTTAATTTCTCTGGGGGATGCAGCAGGAGCTCGTCGTTCCAAACCAGGGTTGAATCCAATGCAAGACGTTAACATTGATAATGGAAACTGGTTATAGTGTCGAGTGGTTTAGCAATTTTTATCAATTATCAAAGATTGTTTGCAACCAGTTCCTCTATTAGTGACTTTGCAAGAGCAAAAAGTCTGACTCATGCAACAGTATTGTGTAAATAAGTATAGATTAACCCTTTGGTAGCTCAGTCTTCCTGAACCAGGCTGTGTCCATCACTGAAGCACAAGCCACAATACATTTTTCAAAGGTTGCAGGAAGTGCCACAACATTGTTGTGCTAATTTATATTGCAATGCATTTGATTTAGAGTCTAATTTAAAACAATGTGGAATAGGATACATCTCAAACTAATGTTTACCGAATCATTATTCACCCTGAAACTTCATTAGGTTGAACTTTTGGTGAAGTTTCTTTAATCTTGCTCTGGCTTCGTAATCTCACTCCTGTCATTCATCCACGGGGCCTGAGGTTTTTTATTGTTGACTTACAGTCAAGGAGCACTTACTGCTCGAACTTACGGATGTTTTCTGAGGTGGAAATTTCACAAAATGGCCAAGGATCAAGGAGTTGAGCCAAGTGTCACAAATAAGCCTGCAGTGGATTAGAGGGACTTAACTAGTGTCAGGCTGTTTATTTACAGTACAAGAAAGGCTTGAATTTACTTGTTTGGTACTTCAAGGTGGTACACACAGCTGGATGAGGATTAAAAGACAGTCATAATGGGGGGTCTGGACAGCCTTTGCAAGATTCTATTTGAAGGCTTTGACTATAGCCAGAGAAGGGACAGCTATTTCATGAACAGACAGGACTTACTTGATTACTTTTGATCATCCCAAAGCTCAATTTAAGCTCCTTGATAAAAGTTCTGCGATGATGATCATCTGTTGACTGCTGCGTTCCGCTGGGAATTATGACCTTGCAGGCTTCCTAGGCCACCACTGCCTCTTTTATATAGTTTTATATAGTTGTTGTAATATTTTCTAGCTCACCAGCAAAGTAACACTTGCTAGAAACCTTTTTTTTTTTTTTTTTTTCCTGACAACTTTTGAAAAGAGTTTATAAAGTTCAAAACATGGTATCCACTGTTTTGACAACTTCCCAATATCATTTTCAAAGCCGGTATCCTCAAAGCCAGTTTCAATGCTGTAAATACATGATGACTGACAGTTATAATAAAACATGAAAATAAACTCGATTGCATATCATGGGATTGTTGATTACTTCCTGTATAGCTGGTTAAAGTGAACATAAGATGTCTAAAAAAATTTAAAATAGGCCAAAAAACAAATGTTTAGTCCCATTTCAATTTGTGCCTCTGAGCTTTACCTTGCATCCGTGTAACACAATGTAAAGGTTTAAATTCTCAGTGTCTGGTCAGCTTTGTTATAATCTAAAATCTTTGAGACATGCGCTAGTTTTCCGAAGAACCACACTGATGACCCGACACAAACGAGCAGTAGTGAGATCCAATACACACTTCAGTGGCACCATTAAAAACTTTGTCCGGTGTGGCTCTGAATGGTACCAGCCAAATTATTGTTCCAGAAGGCTAATTTGAACGGTAGGCAGTTAGAGGAAGACTTCCTTCAAAGCCTTCTGGCCTGAATGTGCAAATCACCGCCAGAGCAAATACAGCTCAAGTGTTTCCCAGAGGGCAACTTTATTACCTCACCTCCCGTACAATTTATGACACAACACCGAAAGGGTAAATTTCTAATAACGTAGCCAGGCTCCTCTGACACTAACGAGTGGCTGCAGTCCTGCAGCTAGAATTTACCGTCACTCCCACACACACACACCCCCTCCACCTGCCTTTTTTCATACTGCTTCTTAAATGCTTCACAGAGAAGCAATTTGGCAAGAAAAATGTGTGCCAAAAGTGAAATGTGGAAATAAATAAATAAATAATAGCTGAATTTAAATTGGTCCCACCACGACATACACACAGGCCATGCATTTTAAAACTCGATAAACTTTTAAAGTAATCTTACTTCAAAAGAGGTTGATAGGCTAATGAAAATAACAAGGGCTCAGCGTGCATCATAACATCTTTCTTCTGGAAACTAGGCAGACTGCAGCAAAGTTTCACCTTTAGATAGAACACAGAGTCCATCCCTTGAAAAATGTTCTGATCTAGGTGTCTCTGCGGTCTTCAAAAACACTCATAATTATGAAGGATTAGCTGAGTGTAAGGCGTCCTAATGAGACACAGAGGAGAAAGGGCTGATGGGAGTTGCTCGGAAAGACTCGGTACTGCTGCTGAGAGAGTCCACATGATAAAGCTCCACAACCGTCTAATGCAGAGCGAAGTGGTCAGGGTACAAGTCAAAACCTACAAGTGTGTGGCATTTAAAGAGACACTCAGTCTTTTCACTATCAAACAAGGAGATTGAAATGTGGTCGAGTTCATGTCTGTCAGAGTAATCTTCTGCTGCAGTCTTTGAAAACACTCTTAAAGCATAACTGCCACTTTCCATACACATTCTACACTCTACGTGTCAAACAATTTCCTTTTACCGCCACAACAATGCAGTTGAATGCATTATTATAGATGAAGTTTATTGAAAAAATACATACAGTCAAGACTGGACCATGAAGTGAATTATAGTGTTGCAGACGTTTGACAGTTTCTCTTTCCGTTATCCTTACAAATTGCATGCAAACACAAGAGGAAAATGCCATAGGTTAGTATTCTACCCACATAATTACAAAGCTAACTGCTAACAAGGCCACATTATAAAGTTCGCATCATAATCTGCTCAAAGTATGAATTTTTGCTGAGTCTGACGGTTGCATAATATCAGTGAACTCTACTGGGAGTCTGTTTTCGCCCTGCTCCATCATGGAATATACTATTCCTGTAAGCACAACCTTACAAAAGGAGGGTCAGCTTCGTTTGCAAGCCAAAAAAGTCACATGCAATCTTTGCTATTCTGCTATGATGTGGCATGGGTGCGTTTTGTCATCTATGAAGGAAAGTCAACAGCAGGGTTCACCACTAACATGTGTGAGGAAACGTAATTTAGTCTCTCCCGTTGATATACAAAGACATTATTGACTGCCGCTGCCTATCAGAACAGATGTAGCAGCATGGCTGCCATCTTAGGTGAGGCTCTGCTTTGTCTCAAGTGTATTGAAGGTCTTGGCACAATTTAATCATAACCCAATTCTTTTTTTTTTTTTAACCAATTATGGGATTTTATTTGTTACAAATGGCAGACATGTAGTCATTATCCAGTATTCTTTTGTACATTTAAATGAAGCCTTTCAGACTTCTTGTCCAGGAGGTAAAGCAGGAACACGAACCTCACTGATATGTCAGAACCAGCAGGTTGCCTGTCGCTCCTGTAGCTCACCTAATGCTTCTTAGCCGGTTAATGACAGTAATAAAGAGTGCTTCTTTCAGTTTAATCAGCTTAATTGGTATTTAAATGCCCTTTATAAATAAACTTCAGTTCCACACATTGCAGATAACAATTTGATGATCTTTAAATATTTCAGTCTGTCTTCTATGCCAGTGTTTTGTTTGACTCTTAAGGTTGAACCTGAGAATGTAATTGAGGTGGAAAGCAAAAATCTACATCCATTTGCATACATTGTTAAAAGATTGATGTGTCAGTAATAGTTGCCAATAGATTTCCCAGCGCTCCACAAACCTATTAGCTAATAAACTGTTCATTTGGAAAAAATCTAAATAACCTACCAGCAACTTACTGTCAAACTATTACCATCAGACAGAGATTTGTAAAAATATGGATATTCTTTTAACTTCAACTACTTATATTTACCATTTATTCAATACTTGATTAAATCTGTGAGCATTCCACACATTTAAGTTAAATTAATAGTGGTTAAAACAATTACACAAAGAACGATTAGTCAGTAGTAAATAAAAGAAAATGAACCTGATTGTGATTGATCACAAAAAATATCATCATTGGCGTGTTGTAAACCATTCTGGATGAATGCATGGCTGCACCTGCGTGAAACAAGCTGAATATTTGATGCGGAAAAAAATTGGGTGGAATATTAGTGTGGGTCAATATCACTTTATTTGGAAACATCAAGCATCAAACAAACTCCATGGACCACAACAATACCAAAAACAATGAATGTATCAAATAAGTAGATAGAAACATCTTGCCCATCTCTGAATGCAGTCACACAACCATAGATTAAATTTGTTTCCTGGGAAAACACATTTTCATGAAGTGTAAATGGTTGTTTGCATTTCAAAGCATAGACCTATTCCATTACAAAAGAGGCTTTTGTTAACTGGGAAGTAACAAACACATAAGGGAAATTAAATATATAAAAGGCCACGGCTGCTCCACTGTTTATATTTGAATAGCAGGGATGCTACATGAAGCACAGAATGCAGAATTATGCTCGGCTCCCTGGTGTGAATTTTCATTAAAAGTTTTCTATCTCAGAGCAAAACACTACACAATATAATGTCAGAGACAAATTCAATGACATTAATATGAACCACCCGTCCTGAGAGATCTGCTGTGCATTAGTCTTACCTTATTTCCCTCCACTCCGTAATGAATTAACTGTTGTCTAAATTAAGTCTTTAAATTAACTATTCAAAAGAGCCATTATGGTCTTATGGAGTAAACACACATAGTAATACCACAAACATCATTGGGATATCCACAGGACTAATCCCTGCACCCACATGTCTGTTGATTAAAACAGATAAGTGATACTGTGCTTAAGTTAAAAACATTCATAGAGACAATGGCTTTCTAAAGCACTTCAGCTAATCAATACATCCATCTCTCAGAACCACTTCATCCACGCTTGGGCTCCAGTATGCTAACATCTAACCCAGCTGACTCTAGATGAAGCACAAGGTAGAACCTGAACAGCACAGAAGTCCAATACAAAGGTAACATACACAATGACCATGAACACTCTCATTCTTATGAAGCAGCAGAGCAAACCACTACACCACCGGGTCATCAACTACAGCATTTCTGCTGGATAAACCCTGCACTTGCTCAAATTACCTTAAAGTCTCACACTATTTTCCTGTGATCTATGAATTTGTCTACTGTGAAAACATTTTTCATATAAATGCTCTCTGGATTGCCTAAAGGCTTTCCCACACTGTGGGGGGTCACTGTCGTGACTCAAAGAGAGAGGACAACCTGGAGGGTAATGTTGGAGCTTCAAGTAAGTTGTTACCATCTGTTAGCATCTACTAGCATTTTACTTTAGCATCTGCAGTCTTTCATTTTCCAACCATATACACTCAATGCAAACGAAACAGCTTGTTTGATGAAGGTTGCAGATTGCAGATAGCAACAATGGCCGACGGGATCACAGGTACTGCTGTGAGCCTGAACTATGCAAGCTGCAGCTCACAGCACAGCCTCACACTGCACCGGCTGCAGCTCAAAGCAGCAGCTGCCGCTATGACTCCCCAAATATCCGACATAATAAGATAGTGGTTGTGGGCTTCCAACCGATACATCGACCATTCTAAAACCGTGTACAAATCCCGACTAACTATTCTCCCACGATCCGATCTTTCGTCTCAGACTGCCGAAAACCGTGCTGTTTGTGGGAGCCTTAATGCATTTGAGACCGTTAATTGTAGATAAGATTAAATGCACAGGTAGTGTTGATATGCACCAAATAGTCCCAACTATGTTCTCTTGTAGGCCACTGTAGGTCAAGAACCACTCTGCTAATTAAAGAGAAATCACAGTTCATTATACTTTAGGACACGAAGGACTGGAAATATCAAGATGTTTGAAAGCTTCCTCCAGTTCAGCCGCAGAAATAAATCAAATGCTTTGACGAAGCCGGCTCTCAGGAGAACTGCCAGCAGTGCTTCCTCAAGTTTAAGCAGCTGCTGCATTTTGCCATTAACATTTGAGAGGAGATTTCATATTTTTCTTTATAGTGGAGATGCTTCAGAGAATCCCACCTACTGGGAGAACATGCAAACCCCAAAGAGAAAACTTAACCCAAATTGTAACCATCAAGCTGTGAGGCAAAAGTGATAACCATCACTAAGAAATGAAAGTGGAAGAGCTTCAATAAAAAATAAAATGCTGGTAGAACTTTTGAGCATTCATTCAACATTCTGAGCAAGATTACACCACGTCTGGTTTGAGATGAGTCGGCCCATCAATTAGTTTTTTTTAACAGTCCAATCAAAGAGGCAGATTCCATCACTAGACTCAAGAAACAGGGGACATAGACGTTCATCAATCAAACAGTTTAGAATCATTTGTATAAAAAAAATCATCATAGGTGAGATGCCAGAGAACAGAGTACAACATCAGGGAATAAGCTGCAGAGAAACCAGAAAGAAGTAGTAAAATCCAAACCACTAATTACTGAGAGGTCTTTTATTCACCTACATCTCAGCTGGTCATCAAAGTTATGACAGTAAAGTAAAGCCAATTACTTTGTGAGTACATCACTGTCCCAAAGAACAAAATCACATTATTCTATGAAACAAACTTCTAATCCTCTGCAAAATAACCTCATTCTCTGATTAAAAGATCAGGTAATAAAACATTTTACAACTTTTTCATTTGAAACAGCCACAAAAACGATCTGAGTTGAGAAGGACTGGTCATAACTCCATGGTATAGTCTTAAAGTTGTGCAAATGGAGACCGAGAAAAATAATCTGGGTTGTCAATCCATCCAACTTTCATCTAATTTAGAGGGGAGTTGGTGCCATTCCCAACTGATTGTCCAGGGTAAACTCAGTCTATCACAGTGCAGACTCAGAGTGCAAGGCAATCTCACATGCTCACATTCAAACCTGCAGCCAATTCTGAGCTACTGATTAACCTGAAATGATGTTTTGCCACTGTGGAAGGAAACCAGAGTCCCCTGATGAAATCAATCTGAGTTGTTTCACTTTTTTTTTGTTTTTTTTTTTGCAACAAACATTCAAAGTTTTATATCTCTGTCTTTACTATTGTTGTATACTGCACACATTTGGAAATTTCAAGTTACTAATATTTTTTCTTTAAAAGCGACTTATTCTTTGGTTGTCCTAGGTTTTTTTTTTACATATTAAGGACAATTTTGCTAATAATTACACTTCACGTTTGAGAGAAAAACAGCAAAGTTATGAAAAAGAAACACGGGACAATGCTCAAAACAAAAGAAATCTGTACTTTACTCTGTGGTCTGCTGCTTTACTTCATTTTATCAGATTAGTGTACAAAAGATGGATCCACTGTGGAATTAAAAATACACCTCACAAGATGCTCCTTATTTGCACAATAAAAGCATCACTTTGACTTTCAAAGTTGTAGACGTTTTCTCTAATACAGAAAGTTTTAAGGTCTCATGGAGTAACAAAATTAATAAGACATAGTTTGAATTACTTTATCTAAAGGTGAAGATTCCCCAACCTGTTTTTCATGGGAAAGCAGTGTGCTAAAAATGGCCATTCTAATGATGCGCAATCTGAGACACACAATGTTAGCATTTGATATCTTGAGATTTATCAACCTGATGGAAGATAAATCTGAGAGCTTTGATAATAAACAAAAGCTTTGTGTTTATTACAACATTAGGGGTTATAGAGTTATAGGCTCGAATTGTGTTCTGTTCAGTGTGAGACAGGTCCAAATGGCTCTGAGTGTTGAAGGTTGCTGGCCTCTGGTCTATTGGGTAGAGATCTTGCCTGCCATCTTGTTCAATTCCAGGATTTGTTAAAATTATTATTTTTTCATTGCATCGCTTCATTTAGAGGTCTTGTTTGGATGCTAATATGACGTCTAAACAGGACATCCATGCAATGTCCAAAAAAGATGTACAAAAAAATGTTTTCACTATGGCTTCCCTGAAGACATCTTCTGGAGGTATAGAAATGACATCCTAAAGTTGTGATTTGGACCACTCTTTGCTCAGTGAGATCTGATTAAAATTAGTATTTTTGATGACAAATGAGAGAAAATCCTAAACAATTTCCACATGGAAATGTCTTTAAAACACCTGTATGAAGCATGTCCTGCAAATAACCCTGCAGAGATGCAGAGAGGGGATGCCAGCATGAACGTATGCCGTTATACACCTTTCAGACTATTCAAAACCTTAAATTAGGCTCATTCATTTTCTCTTCCACTCCAAATACACATGCCTATAAAATGAGAAACTATAACATAGAAATGCTAAACAATAATATAAATATAAACTGTTTCATTTGGCACTTGCTCAAAATAGTAAGAATAAACAGATATGACCAGATTAATCAATTCTGTAGATCTGATATCAAAACATATGAACAGACAGAAGTGACTTCCGGCTTTAACTTCCCCTTTGTTTCTGAAAGTACATTAGCAAGCTCACTATAGCTTATTAAATCTCAGATTTTTTTTTTTTTTTAAATGAAAACATACACTTCTATGCATTCATAACAATGAACAAAGGCCTTGTTTATGACAAAATCGAGGTTTAGACAGTTGTGTACTTGTAATAACTTGAATTTCACACAGGGAAACGCATTCACATTTAATGCATTTCACTACTTCTGCAGAAAAAGTGACAAGCAGATTGGGCCAGATGATTCAACTCTGTAGATCAAACATGAAAAACATGTTTACAAATAGGTGTTATTTTCGGCCTTACCCCCCTTTGTCCGAGGGTGGATAATCTTTTTGAGCAAAACACAAACTTCCATATGTTAATAAGAATGAACAAAAAAAGGACTTATTGTTATGGCAAAGTTGGGGGTGGCACGATTACTTTTAATAAGTTAAACATCGGACAGCCTCTTAAAAGCCGCAGCAACTTTAACCGAGGTGGATTCAGCACCATGGACAGCAGCCGGCAAACTTTACAGCTCCAAAGTCAAGTGATGTGATAAAGAAATACTGATGCCATTTAACGCGAGCTTGGTTTGATCTAAACTTGTGGGGAAAACAAGTCTAAATTCTACACCTTTTGTAAAGTCCAGAGGAGCCTGGCTATACCTACCTTATACAGCAAGTAGCCTCCAACTCATGGAGCTATAGCCAAACCACGTGTGTAAGCCCCGGAGGATGGGGGAGGGATAACTCATGAATGAACATTCAAAGCATGAAAGTGAAGCTGTGATCTCTGAAAATGAGTGGGAAAGGTTTGTTTTTAGCATGTGGATGCTACGAGGCCCGTCATGAAAACATTAGGACATGCTAAGTGTCGGTGTAGCAGCAATAGCTAGCACCGCCAGGTGAAGCCAATTAGCAATCAGACTGAATAATTATGACAAACTATTATAATCTGCCTGCTAAGGATAGGTGTTGTGGTTGTTATTTCAGCTGCAGTTAATAACGAGGTGTGTAGCCGGGCCTTAGCTAGTAAACAGATGCTCCGGTGTAGTGATGGAGAGAGTGAGAAGCTTTAATCCGCCTGATGAGCGAGGCTAATGAGCCGCTCAGACCGCCGCGCATCCAAACACTCACCCAGAACGAAGAAGGGCAGCTCGGTGTTTTCCAGGTCGTCCACGACCACGACGTCTCCGGGAAAATCGTTCCTCACGGAGAACAGCAGCTTGGGCTCGGAGGCCGACGGACTGTGCATGATGCTCAGGTCGTTCTCCCGCAGAAACGGCAGTGCAGACACGGTGACGCTCTTCATCTTGCACTCGGTGTCCTGGCTCTGGTCCTCGTCCCCGTTAAGACACCGGACATCGGCGGTGAAGATGGCCAGGAGAAGCCAGACGAGCAGCGGCAGCTCCATGTTGATGCTCGCCATCTCCCGTCTCTACGCTCAGCTTCTCCGCCTTCCTTCCGTCGCTCAGCCCGGCGGATGAGTGAGGAGGGGGGCGCGCACTCCACCGGCGGGCTCTCGCAGTGTGGGAAACAAACACTTCTTGTTTCTCTCGTATGATCAATCGCTGGATTTCAACACTGACCGCGTGTGAGCTCGTGTTGTAATGCCGATGACCCCCTTTTACTGTAATTGATCGGTAAACTCTACAAATGGCTCTCTAATGTCCAAGTATAGATTACCAACAGGATATGCGCCCTGGGGGTGTCCTCACCAAAAGCACCATCATTTGTAATTTAAATATTGTTTTTTCCTATATTTTTTTTTCTTTGCATATCATCTATTTGTGATCCAACTGAGCATCTTTATCAATTTGTCAGTGCTTTTTCATTGGGTGGACACTCCACAAGGAGCATGCATGGACGTCCAAAGTTTGTCCTGCAACTCCTAGAAGCCAATAAGATGCCCTCATTACAATCAGGCAGCAGGGAGAGACCAACATTTGGCAAATAAGAGGTCCTCCAGGACTAGGATTGGATACCACTGTCATACATGTTTTATGTTTCCCTGCTGCAACACACCTTATTCAAATGAGCGTCTGCATGCAGGGTTTAGGAGCTCCAGCCCTTAGTCAATCCCATTGGATGAAGCAATATGGAGAGATGGATCATCCACAAAACTCATTGTTAAAACTCAAATGACAGTGTCTGGCATATAGACGCGCCTTAATTCACAAGTTCACTTTGACTGAAAAACAAGACTGCTGCAATCTATTTGTGGAGATGTTAATAATGTCATCTGAATAACACGTCACATTCAAATACATTCAGACCTCAATAGTGACAGCTTCCGTGCAAGGTGCTCAACCTCCGTTCAGAGCATTTTGAGGAACTTCTCACACGCAGACAAAGCCTTTTTAATCAGAAATGCCAGAATATAAGAAAACTTCAATGCAGTTGAAGTGCATTAGTATAAGAAACCTGGCTTGTTTTGCAAATACTAATATTTCTTCTTTGAAAAGAACCCAGTCATGATCAGCTTTTAATAACAGTGTATGTACAGTATTCTAGTAATTGCTCATCTCAAGTGCAACTGTATATTGCTTTAGGGTAGAATAAATATCACAGGTATATTTTCAAATTAACATTCTCAATTGGAAAGGGAAAATTTCAGGAACCTTTCATTATTCAACATAAATGCAAAAAAAACAAACATAGCATCTAGCCTACACCTGTGTTCCACTGTGAAAGGCCACATGGTGGAAAATACTCTTGATTAAACAGAGAACCACCTCCTTAATAACTACTTTGGGATGACATTCGACATAACTTTCAAAAACTTTCAGTACAGTTTAAAACAGTTAAACTACAATCTAATAAACAAAAACTTAGAAAGCTTCTCTGATGATCTCAAGCAAAATTGTACATGGTGACTAACTATTGTGTTGTTTCATTGGAATACTTTAAGAGAGATCTTAATCAATAAACAAGAATGCAAGCCTTCATTTCTCTTCTCATGACTTGTTACTCAATCATTGAAAAAAAACGCTCTCATTTCAGCTTGATTACCTTTATTCTACCAAAATAGGACCAGACAAGGGATATGTCAATTAAATGTGTATATTCACAAAATGATGAAGAAAAGTGGAAAGACCTGTCATCATATCACAAGATTTACATGCTTGAATTCTTAAAGACTTAGATGTTCATGACAGCCCATTTGAGTGTGAATAGTTTAATATGATTCAGAAAATACAAGTGTTGACACTTAAAAACTGTAGAAAAATGTTTGTATCATTCTCAGTTTTATTCAAATTATTGAGATATAAAAAATAAAATCATTCTGTTCAAAAATGCAGTGCCAATCATATAACTTTTTCGCTTTAGTTTAGCAGCAACTTGAGCATTTTATAGCACTAGCAACCATTTTCACAATGTCTTATTTTCATTAAAAAAAAAGATGTACATGAACAAATGAAGAGGGGTCATAGAAATAATTGTAATTGCACTGTGTGGGTGTACTTCCCAGCATGCATTTCTTTCTCTTTATTACTGGAATTTGTGCAGTGGCTTATTTGCAAATGGGAAAATCAGAGCATCACTGTGGGTACCATCCACAACAGCAGGTGTCTTTATCAATCATAGATTTAGATAGCGAAGAAGAATATACAAATATGATTAGGTTTGGGTTTTTTTCCCCCATGGATATGGCTGAATCTAAAGTGAAACTCTGTGATGTTGTTTACTGGCTCCTTTTACTGCAATGACTCACACTGTGATTAGTTTGAGCATTTCAATGCCTAGCAACAACCCTGCTAAAATCACACGCATAGATAATCCAGTCTTTAAATTCTAATAACACACTTGTAGTGTTGTTTTATGAAACTATCTTTCATAACCTCAGGAACATTGTGCTCATATGGCAGTCAATCACAACGTCAGTGGAAGGCATGTTTCTGTCATGAAGAGACTGAAATTATTCCAGCAAAGCACTTGAAGTCTTTTTACATGTTACAGCCAAATACTAGCTTGATCTCCAGGATATATTCTTTTATCCATCCGTCCATTTTCTAAGCTGCTTTAGCCAACTTAGGGCTGCAGGGTGCTGAAGCTGATCTCAGCTGACTCTGTGTGAAGGCAGGAGAGACTCTTGGGTTGCCAGTCCATCACAGGGTAAACAGGGAGACAGAAAACGAGAAACACACTCAAACAATTTACAATCACCAGTCAGCCTGAAATACATGTTTTTGCATCCCCAAATACATAAGAACATGCAAACAAGTCCCCGACTCAGACCTGGGAAATTCCTTGTATGAGACAAGAACTATTACATCCTGTGCAGCCAAAAATGATGTACATTGATGCTGTAAATGTCACAAACAAGAAAGAAGAAAACTGCTTACAATGCTGAGAAGTTACAATTTTTTTTTTTTATTTTGGATAAGCATAAACTTTATTCAATCCTCATTCAAAAGCCTGCTTGGATAGCAGCCTTGACTAAAATTTCTTTTTAAAGATAATTACTTTCGAGTTTATAGTTATTTCATATACACTGGGCACATTCAAGGCCTGGGAAAGTGTTTGCCAGTGGAAACCAATGAAGGACCAGAAAATCCAAACAAGCAGAGTCACACCACTAAAACACATTTTTGGCAAAAAATAGATAACTACAAACTGAAGTGTCCATTCGCTGCAAGGGATCCTCACTGTATTGTAATCATCTCTTCCTCTTTAACCTGAAATCACTGATTATTGCAGCTTTAACTTTACAAATAATAGATTGCAGAGAGCAATGACATTATGCATGAACATTGACTTGAGTCTTTTACAGCATGTTTCCATACAAAAAGACTGTTACTACAATAAAACTGACAAACAATTACAGAAACAAACAACTGAAATTGCACCGAGACTGATATTTGCACAGGGCTTTCAGAGTTTAAATCCCTGGGCTGTTTTGTTGACCACACAAATGCCATTTGGATTGGGATGCAAAGCCGTAAGAAAAGAAGATTGTGTTTTCTGTGTCACTGCTGTCCATTTAATATTTAAGCAGCTCTGTGGTCTCCTATTAACCACCATTTTCTCTCTCTCTTTCCTGTTCATCTGACAGAAAAAGTCTACAGGATAAAGCAGTATTTTAAGATTGAACTTGGAAGTTACAAAAATATATTGTGATAGATTAGACATGCAACCCACAGTGAGATAAAAATGGTAGGATAGGTTAACAGCAATAGAAGGAAAGAGTGCACAAAATCTCACTTCCATTGTTTATGATTCCTCAAGCTACTGTTGAATGTCATTATTTCAAAAAGGTCTGTTAGTTTTGGAGAAGCTTCCTTCCTCAATATGTCCACTTTTAGTTTTAAGTCACTTGTGGTTCATTGCATTGAAGTCCAAGTGAAGGTCTTTAAAAGGTTGTTCACACATGGTGGCCGCATTCGCACATGTTTTTGTCTATTTATTGTGTAAAAGTGGGACAATATTCTAATCTTTTTTTTTTGTGTCAACAAGTTCCATAAAAACAGTTCTTTAAATCTACTAACAACACATCAGCATACCTTCCTGTGAAACAAGCTTTTATTTGAAGCCACCTACAAAGCACTAGCTTGCTCCTGCACATTGTGACTACAGCATTACAGCCATGAAAATATTCCTCTGGAAAAACTATTTTCACTTTGAAAAAGCCATTTGTTGAATAGTTGTAGCATGCAAGTTTATTTCCAAGCTCTGTTACATTCACATTGATATATGATATGTGCTTAGCAGATGTTTTCCCTGGAGACACCCATGTAGCACTCAGTTCAGAGCCACATTGGAATTTTTTTTTCTTTCAAAATATTTTGGAAATGAGGAGTGGGTGTTGGCATGATAATGTCAGTGTAACAAAAAAAAAGTCCTCCTACACTATCCTGACTTTTGAAAATGTCCTAAGCTCAGTCTGCAGAATAATAGCCCAGCCTTCATTCTGGAGGTAGAGGAGCAGAGGTGGCTCACACTGGAGCATATGGTTTGATCATGACTTGGAAGAACTGCCCCGTTGGTCAGCGGGCAGACAGCTGTGGGAAAACCGGAGGAGGCTGATCACCAGGTCGACAGCAGCAGCAGCTAATGGTAGACCCGGGGGCTTTGTTGAGGAACAGATTCAGCAGTGAAACCTGGAGATGATAAGCTCCTGGATAGGCATGCAGAAAGTATCTCTAGCAGCCCAGAATATGCTGGATGAACGCTTATCAGATTATGCATCCTGCTTCACACAAGGGAGTATGAAATTTATGTTGGCAGGGAGGAGGTCCAAGCTAACATACAATTTAGTAGCAAACATGTAGCATGTTTGATTCCCAAGCAGGCATATAACACCTGGGTTCACACAACATTTCTAACAAACTATGTCCAGTTGAGGGTGATATTTGAAATAGATGTTTAATCTGCTGTACAAGCAGATGTCATGGTGACGCAGTATTGCTGTGTCACAGCATGAAGATCCAGGTGGGATTTTAGACAGGGAAGGCATGGATTTTCTGTGTTCATGTAATTATAATCCATGGATATAGCCCTTTTTACTCTCAAGACTCATTCTGCAACTTATCTGAAACTTTCTTAATATAGAATAAAAGACTATAATGGCAGTTCCTGTTTTTAAAAATGTGTCTCCATACAGTGATAAACAGGTAGAAAAAATAAGTGACTACAGTGTAGTGTGGATTATGCACATTTCCAACATGTGTGCGATTACAGTACAGAAGGAAAGAAAAATGAAATAAGTTGTTTGTGTGTGTGTGTGTGTGTGTGTGTGTGTGTGTGTGTGTGTGTGTGTGTGTGTGTGTGTGTGAGTGTGTGTGTGTGTGTGTGTGTGTGTGTGTGTGTGTTTGTGTGTGTGTGTGTGTGTGTGTGTGTGTGTGTGTGTGTGTGTGTGTG
>OMNM01066048.1:1270-12615 GCA_900302745.1 Parablennius parvicornis | reverse complement strand
ATGTTTTTCTACTGAAGACTGAAGCTTGTAAAGGATATTTTTTCAGGGAAAACCACAGAATTAATGTGGACTCAACACAAAAGACTATTTTTAATTTCAAAGACTATTTTTATAACTTCCTTTTAGCTTTGTGTGAATGCTGTTTCTCTCCAGGATTAGCAAAATAATAAAAACATAAATTAATTAATTAATAAACGTCTAACATGAGTCTGGGTTTTGTGAGAGTGCAGGTCCACCATTTTGAGAATTAGAATTTTTCTAGAAACAAAGTTGTAAACTTATTACATGAACCAAGTGGCAATAATATACTGTAATATCCACACACACAAACACATGAGCACACACTTGCAGACTCGCATACACGCACATACACGAGCGGACACGCACGCACACGAATACACACTCGCACACATCCAGTCCACAGGAGAGCCAGGGAAAGAAAGAAAGAGGAGAAATTAATATTTTACTTCCAAGTATTTTCTCCAGCTTTAGCAGTTTAAAGAGAAACTTTCTGTCTCAATATTATTATTTCACTCGTTAACGTGCCGCTCATCACGGTGCTGCGCTCATCAGCTGCAAAAGTGGCTTCTCTGGTAAAGGGAGTAAAAAAAAAAAAAAAACGGAAATAAACCGGAACACGTTACATTTTTTAAACGAGTTAAATGTTTCAAATCAATTAATCTGATTAACGCGTCGTTCTTGACGCGTCGTTCTAAATATATATAGATATATATTTAGATATATATAGATATATATTTAGGGATTACATAGCGAGATTAGAATTTAGGTGCCTTTCAATTTAACAGCCTCCATATTTTCAAAATAAACGCCCTTCTTTCATCTAGAATTACACATAAAACCTAAAGAATTGCTATTTAGGAGTTGGCTGCATTAGAACTTAGCTGGCTTTTTTTTTTTCAAAATAAAACTTTTCGTCAAAATCTATAATTTCTCAATATTTAGCTGAGCCAGAAGCCATGATTTGGTTGACCCCGACGGGCCAGAGCCCAGGGACCCGACCAAGGCTGCTTGCAGCTTTAATTTGAATTGAAATACTTTGTTCATCTGACTGGGAGATTCTGAACAGCACTGCTCTGCACATCGGAGGTCATTTCTATATTACAACTGATTTTAAATAAGTACATATCAGTATCTACATGTTTGTGAAACGAGAGAAATGTTTCTGTAGAAAAAAATATTTGATGGGCGACATGAAAACACACAGGTGAGAAGCCATTTTCTTGTCTGCACATGTTAAGACTGTATTTACAGATAATCAAACGTCCTCTATGACGTGCTGGACGTCATGGTGGTATTAGGGCAGCTGCACATGCTATAAGAAGTTTGAGAGCCAAGGTTTTAACATACTTATCTACATAATACCTCAAGAGAGAAAAACTGACCATGTTTGCTTAACACCAACGTTAAAGTTCTTTTCACATTCAGAACTTCTGAATTTGAAGTCCCACTCTGGGTTTGGACTCATTAAAAACAAACAGACTGACTGAAAGAACTTCGAAACAGACACAAATAAGATGGCTAAAATAGGATAGAAAAGAATCTTTGTTTGTTTTACTATGGAATTCACAGTGCCAGACAGTCAGATAAAAGGAAAGACATGAAGCTACAATAAGTCCAAATTAGACCTGATAAATCTTTAAAAACGTGCACACCTCCACACACATCGAGTCACTGCACTGCTCCTTTAATGTTCATGTTTGGCTGCATTTATTGCAGTTCTTTCCAATAAAAGCTGTTTTTCAGTGTGTCGCTTTGTGCTTTGGTTTGTCAGTTCAAACAGAAGGTGACGGTTTGGGAAGTGTCCTTCAGAATATCCTGTACTTTTTTGTTTTTTTTTTATTCCGGCCCCGTTTACACGTTGTTTCAAGTGAAAACTCATCGTTTTTTTAACGTCTTTGTCGCAGGAACGTTTTGTATTTCACGGCAACGATAAATGAAATGAGAAACGATGTCCATACATGGAAACGCCCAACAATGAAAACGTAGGTAGCATGTTGGGCCACGAGTTGACGCTGTTGGTTGTTTTTGTAATGAAACTACATCCACAGGCTCAGAGAACAATACGCTCTCGACATTAACGGTGGGAGAAATGGACATTCTAGTGGGCAAACCACCAAGCTGGATTGTTATTACAGAGACTGTCGACTATAACACGACCAGGTCCCAGGAGAACGTGGACCGGGAGTTTCCATGGAGAGAAAGTCTGATCGTTTTAAAAAAATTAGCATTTTCCTGTTTCAATGGAGGCAAATTCTGATGGTTTTCAAAACTTGTTTTTTTTCCCCCGTTTAAATGGAGATGAAGCATTTTCGAAAAGCTGCGTTTTTTTCCCCCCGTTTTCAAAGAGACGTAGTATTTTCAAATAGTTGCGTTTCAACCGTTTCCAGAGAAACAAAGTCGCACCTTTTTTGAAAAGTTGCGTTTTCCACTGAGAACTGAGTTGGAGCATCAAAGGTTTTGAGTTTTCACTGGGAGGAGTTGTGTAAACGAGGCCTGAGCTGTAGGTAAGGGGCTGTGTGTTTGTCGATGAAGATAAATGTGTCCATGTATCAGTGGAAGAAGGAATCGCCACTCGTCCTGAGCAGTTTGTGGTTCTCCTGTATGACTGTAGCTCACCAAACCAAACTCCTTTTCCTGCTTTCTACTTCTTTTTGTCTGCAACTCCAGGTCAGATATTGTGGGAGACTCTTCTCCTTTCTATCATGGAGAGAGAGGCAACAGAACAAAGAAAATGACCCTTTGAATAGCCATCAGGAATTTGGTTTGTGAACTCGCCGGGTCCCCTAAAAATAGCCAACTGAAGTTTGGTTGTCTCTCATTTTCCAGGGCATAGAGCAGTTGAAAAAGGAAGAGAGAAGATGGGCTAAAAAAACTAAGTGGATGAACATGAGGGCGGTATTCGGACACCCTTTCTCCTTATTGTGGTTTAGCCCCTTCTCCACTCCTGACCACGGGAAGGCGGAGACGTACCAGTATGTGGTGTGAGGAGGAGACTCACAGTGTTCCTCCCCACTCTAGCCATGGACAGCTTTTTATCATGTGCTTTGTGTGTGTGTGTGTGTGTGTGTGTGTGTGCGTGTGTGCGTGCGTGCGTGTGTATTGCCAACTAAAGTGCGCTCTACATAATTTTTCTGTCGCCTTGAGAGTCGAGTTGCAGAGAAAAAGAAAGACTTTTAAGTGTGTGAGTCCTGTTTGCCAACACTGTGATGATTGTTTTCATTTCTGATCTTTCTGTTGTATCAGAAGCCTTTTCTTCTGTTTCCTCCTGATTTCTCCCTGAAGCAGGCGTGTCAAACACATTTAATCTCAAGTGGGCCAGACTGATAAAACAGTGCTATAAAATTTTTTAGAATTAAACTTTAAAGTTTTTCTTTGTTGTAGCGCAGAGTATACGTGAAGAAAATGTCTACAGTATATATATTTTGCAAAAACCAAACAATGACTACAGTCCCAACTTGAAGCCTATTTTAACAAAACCTTCTCGTGCAAAATACTGTGAAATGTAAAAAATAAACTTCTCCTATAGCTATTGCGTTATGGGTCTTTTTACAAACTTGCCCACATAACATGGCTATGAGGCTTTCACAGCAGCATCGCTGACATCTAGGCTCCTGTCTCAGTTGTGCTGTGGCGCTCATCTTTAGAAATTAGTAAAAATCTCAAAGAAAAAAAAATTTTTTTTTAAACTATATTCCTGGTGGTTTGGAACCTCTTGCAGTCTGGTTTTGGTCCACGGGCCTCATGTTTGACACCCCTGCCCTGAAGGGTCACTTCACATACATTTACAAAACGTTTCAGCAGCTACAAACAGCTGTACTGTTCAGCCTCCTAAATAATCCAAAAGAACATGGTTCACAAGGATTTCGATCAAATCACCTGAGAGAGCAGGAGATACACGGAGAAAGTGTTTTTGTAAAAGGAGTGAACTGACCCTTTTCACCTCTAACTAGTCGCTTTTGTTTTCTATACATGGAAAAAATCCACCTTTTAAATGGATGGTCTGGAGGTGACGCCTGCAGACACATCCATGCTCAGGTCCACCTTTAAAAAAACAAACACGGTGCCAAAATCAGAGTCTCAGATCGTTGTTGTTTAGGACGGAGTTTGTGTTTGAATAACTGCGAAGTTAAGTCTCTCAAGAAGCAAATCATTTGTAAGCGGCAGAACTTTGAACGAAAGTCAGGAATCATACCTTTTCATTGTTCAGTGATCAGGTTTTTTCTCACTTCCTCATGCAGTCTGCATCTGTGTTTGCCACTTAATATTATTTGGACCACTGGAAGAAAAACTAGCTCCTGTTAGAACACAGTGAATCTGTTGAGAAAGTAGTGGAGTTTCTCTTAAGGCTTCCCCACACAGTGAGATTTTAACAACCTTGAGTCGTCTCTGCCTCTCATACTGCACGAGAAGAATGTACCGTAATATCCGGACTATCAGGCACACCTGACTATAGGCCGCAGATGTCCACGTTGTAACAGGGCAGGAATTTCACTGAGGGAACACGGGTGTTGCTCATTATTTCATCATAATCTGTCTGTCATAGTGCTGGAAATTCCTGCACACAGCTCAGTGTCATGCACATACTCCGCCTGCAACGGAGAAGCCCGCTGACAGACAGACCGACCTGCCCGCCCGCTCGCTTACTTGCTCAGACACGGAGTGCAACAGAGCAGCGTTACGTGAATCACCACCACCATCAGCTGCCCGAGTTCCGGACTACGGACATCCGCGAGCTCACAAAGAGCAGAAATATCACTTTTAGGGCAAATTTTGGAAAAGCAAAGTCGCTAAAAACAGCACGCATCTACATGCGGAAGTAGAATCTGGCTGCATGAAGCCCAATAACCCATAAAAATCCATATATTAGCCACACCAGAGCGTTTGAAAAAAGTTGCAGAAGTTTCGGTAAATAATCAAGACCTCAGACTGTACGAACACACACATGCTGAATTGCGTGGCGAGGAGGATGTAATTGCGCAATCATCACATTCATGTAAACATACACATGAATGGAGCCTCAACGTTGTGGCATTGATGTGTTTGGAAAGAAATCCCCAAAAACGAGAATCTGAACATGGCTGTGACTCAGAGATAGAAGACAACCTGGAGGTAATGTTGCATCAGAGCTTGAAGTACGTCTTGTTAGTATCTACTAGCATCATATGTTAGCATCTACTATTGTGGTCTTTAATTTTCCAAAAATACACACTCAGTGTAAACGAAAGTTTGTTTTGTGAAGGCTACATTCAGCAGCAGCAGCAGCGGAGGTGACCACAGCTGTTGCTGTGACCTGCAGCCTTCGCCATGCAGCTGCAGCTCAGAGCAGCAGCTGCCGCTACGACGCCTCAAGTATAGGCGTCCACAAACTGCGCGATTCTCAGGTGTCTGAGACCGTCTGCGAGAATAATGAAAAAAAATCTGCGGTTACAGCTCAAACAGGTCGGACTTTGTGCCAGGTTTTGAGACGGCCAAGCGATCGTTCGGGAGCCTGCAACTCGTAACACATTGTGACAGTAGATGCTAACGTAAAATGCTAGTAGATGCTATTAATCATGTCCACCAAAATGCTACGGAGTTTTGCACTTTCCCATAAATGGGGCATTTGCAAAGTGCTTCTCCCTCCAGGAAACAGGAGTAGTGTGAAATCGTGACGACAAAGCGAGAGAGACAGCGCCTCCTCAACGGTTTTCAACTCATTTCAACTTCAGTCATTATAGCAGTTACTTAAAGTGGTGGCAGTACGGTGAAACATTACGATATAACGGAATATCCCATCACTGCTCGACGTAGCGACACTCCTACAAGATGTGCTGAAATGGTCAAAGAAGACCAGAACAAACTAAAATGTGTTTAAACTGTATATATCTAAACTCAACTGACCATGCAGAGTACTGTAAGACCTGCTAGCTTTAGCATCTTTAGCTTAAAGATGTGGCAAAGAAAAAGAGAGAAATCCTGATCGAGTCAAAGTCTCTGAACCAGTTTGATGTCATTTCATGTTGAAATGTTTTGTTTGATTCGTTTCTTGGAGGGATTTTTATATCGTAACTTTTTGGTCTGCTATGTTCAAATATCCTAAAAACATTGTTCAAAAATTGTTTTTCTGGGGGACGCATGGTGGGTTAGCGGTTAGCACTCCTGGGCTGGGAACCTTGTTTTTGCCACAAGCATTTTTTCCCTGATAAATGGGGTTGTGGGTTTTTTTTTTTAGGTACTCCAGAGATGAATTGGTATAAAACTGACACACTGTGGACTGATTCATGTGTTGTGATGGACTCTGCTTGGATAAACAACTCAACAGACCAAAAAGTTCCCCGTGCTGATTAACCATGTGTTGAAAGTGTATTCATTGACCCCATGTTGAGCCTGATTCCTCTCTGATACATGCTGGACCCAAAAGCTGTCAAAGGGAAACTTCTGTGGACAAAACGTTTCGTATTCTCTGGACTACACGTCACTTTAAAAAAAAAAAAAAATTTAACTGGTCATGATACTCCTACTAAGAAAACAAGTGAGGCACCGTTCACACAACACTTCAAGTGAGAAGGCATCATTTTTATGTATTCGTTTGACAAAGGTTTGTCGTTTAAAATGGAAACAGTAGTAAACAATGTCAATTGAAATGATGAAAATTATGTTATTTTCTTGTTGGGCCACTAGTGGGAGCTGTTGGTTGTTTTTGTAATGAAACCACAAACACATCCCTGCAGAGAACAAAGTATACAGACATTCTTGTGGACAGACAAAGAAAATGGATTGTTATTCCACGTGACTGTCAACTATGAAATTTAAAGTTCCAGGACAATATGGACTGGGGGTCATGATACTCTCGAGGAAGCGTTGTTGTCCATCTACTGAGCATGTGCAGAACAACCATTTACTACCGCTGTGTTGCTTATTTGCAGTAGCAGCATTTAACAAAAGTTCTACGGAGACAAGTCAGAGTGTTGCAAAAAGTTGCATTTAAGTAACTCCGAGCACCATTGTTGGGTTGACACCCAAGACACAATGAAAGTCTTGTTTCCACTTGAAAATGTTGTGTAAACAAGGCATTATATATCAAAATCCACATACTAAAAACCTCAATTTCTTCTCTTCGGCTGTGACTTGTAGTCCAGAAAATACGGTAATTCAAAGTGTTCACTGTTCACATCCACACAAGTACTACAGATACAGAAGAACTGGCACTTTGTCTTTATTTTCTTCTTGTTGTGTTTACATGATTTCCGTGTGTTATTTCTGAATGCATGGATGCAGACTGAAGCTCGTGTATGTGAAACACTGCTGGTGTGACAGTTATGATTTTTTTTTTTTTTTTTTTAACAGAATTCTTTTTAAATCTTCCGAAGATATTTCAGCACATGCACAGAGAATTAAAAAAGAAAAAAAATCGTCTGGGCTGCAATGCAGGAACTGTCTTTGCTTGTTTTTTCAAGGGTTGTGTGTGTGTGTTTCTGTGTGTGTGGGGGTGGGGGGGTACTTTACAACCTTCTCTTGTTTCTAAATGTGTTTAATTTCCACTGATGGTCCAGAAGGTGTGTTTCCCTGCACTTTACCACCTCCCTCCTCTTGACCCTCCATCCTCCTCCTGCCCTCCTCTCGGAGCTCGACCTTTCCCTCATGCAGCGTCCCCTCATTCCCATCTTTGTTTTTCACTTTGGTTGATTATTGGAAAGCTCTCTGAAGCAGACAGCTTTTTAGAAACTTGTTGGAGGTAAGCTTGCTGCAGAGGTCACGTTAGCTATCCCATCAAGCTTATCACGTCTGCACTCACTTCTGTCTGTGAATTCTTTTCTTTTCAAGCAAACTTGGTGAATGAAGAAGTTTTAACCCCATGCATGTTTTTTCTTTTCTTTTCATTTTTTGCATGGGAGTCATTCGTTGCTTTTATGTTTTTTTATGGCTTTCGTGGCTAAAAAAGCTTTAGTGGCTGAAATAGCTTTAGTTCTTAAAATGGCTTTAGAGCCTAAAATGGCTATTTTTTGCGTTTAAGTCATTATTTTGTGAAGTGTTGTCATCTTGGCCACATTTCTAGAAAATTCCAAATTTTAGCTGAACGAAAGCATTCAGGTGTTCAAACTTCACTCAAAAGCCTGCTCATTTCCCTTTTAAGTGTCGACCTATTTGTAAGTAACTTGCAGTTGTGGACTCGACAGTAAAGCTCAGAATTTGGGTTGTGCCCAAATTTTCAAAAATCAAATAATCACAAAACATACAAAAATTATCCAACTATATAAATATACAGTTAAAAGTATTTTAATTCAAGGAACAATATGATTTAATGTGTGCCGGAAAAAAAGTTTGTCACGCCACATCCAGTCTTGCAGTACCACTTTCTAACACAATGTGGTGTCACAAGTCACTTTGACATTAGAGTATTCAAATGGTCTAAAAAATTAATTGTTATTATAATGTGAGGAAATATTTATCACGAAGTGATTCTTGTGTATTTATAAATATTTAGTGAGTGAACCTAGAAGCCCAAGCACCCAGTTGCAATACTATTGTATTGCAAATCTGGGGCTTGTATCCCAAAATGTTATAGCCCCTCTTTAGTAATCCCCTTGAGCTTCCTTGATATGTCTTTGAATCAACATTATTAGTAATTTTTTTTAAATGTTTATCTTATGTCTTACCTCACACTTGGAGGAAACAAATTGGACTCTTCTGTAAAAGAATCAGTTTGTAGTTCATCAGTTAAAACATTGATCAGATGTCAACAAACAACAAAAACAAAAAGTCAAAGCGCTAATCAGCTAAAATAGCCTACTAATGGCTGAGATGGCTATACATGCTAAAACAACTGTAGTAGTTAAAATGGATTTTTTTAATAATGTAAATGCGTGAAATCCAAAAAGCTGAAAAGGCCGCAATGGCTTCAAACAACTACAGTGACAAAACAAACAAAACAATCCTCCAAACTAACACTGCCAGGAAAAATGGCTAAATTGTTATAGTGCCTTAACTGGCTGTAGTAGCTAAAGTGGCTAACATGGCTGTAGTGGCTAAAGTGGCTAACATGGCTGTAGTGGCTAACGTGGCTATATTGCTACAGGGCTGAAATGTGCTATCTGTGTTAGCTTTATTCATGGAGTGAAACATGTTTTGTGTCTCCAGTTAAATTTTGTGGACAATAACTTAAATGTGGCTCCAGCTTAAGTAACTTGTTTGGTTGTAAAAATGGCTGCAGCAGGTAAAACGGCTATAGCGGTTAAAATATCTTTAGTGGCTGAAATGCTTTCACGGCAAAAAGAATAAAGTAGCTGAAAGCACTAAAACAGCTTTGCATTCTTAAATGCAAGATAAACTAGAGTTTTGATAGATATTGCAAAACTTAATAAGATATCTTTATTGGTGAAGTGAAACATGTTTGTGTCTCCAGTTAAACTGTATCGACTCGTTTGGTGGTGAAGGTTCTCCACGTCTGGTCTGACTCCTTCACTCTGCTCCAGAAAGCGAAGCGTTCAGTGTCGCCGCCACATTCACCCACTCAGTGTTCTCGTGGTTGATGCATGCTGTTGTCTAGTTCTGATTGTTGTTGTTGTGCGGCTTGTTGAGGGTCTGACTGCTGTGTCCTCTGCAGGGGATCGAGCGTCTGAAGGGGGAGACGGGGAAGTGGGGGAAGGTTCCCTGCTGGGAGGCCATGCAGGCGGCGTTCGGAGGGCCCTTCTCCCTGACCTGGTGCAGCCCCTTCTCGGGGCTCAGCTGCAGCAGGAGCCCCCCGGAGCACGTCAGCATCCCCCAGGGGGACATCATCGAGGAGGACGTCATCGAGATCCCGCTCAACTAGCCCCCCCCCGGTGGAGGGTGGGGGGGGTGTTTGGGTGACCTTGGCAGCTACCAGCACAGAAAGATGTCTGTGGCTTTGTGGAAGTCATCAGGTTTTTCTAAGGACTTTGTTATGACGTCTTTGTTACCGACCACTTGGAGGACCACGGTTCAAACCCCACCAAAGTGTGTGGAAGACCAGAGAAACTTCCAGACTTTAACCCACCTCGTGCCTTATCCAACCAGCTTTTTTTTTTTTTTTCTAAATCCATCCCGCTCCAGTTACTCTCCTGCCTGACTTTTAAAACACCTTTGAGACATTTTTAAGGAAGAAAAACACTGCTGGATAAAAGATAAGCTGGATCAGAATCATATTGTAAGATTAATTAATTTAAAGTATTAGTATGGAAAGTCTCACGTCACACTGAGAAACATGATCAGTGTTGGATTTATTGCTTTTAAAAGGTTACAGCCTCTGAACAGTTCTCAAGCTGTGAGTTACACTTAGTGTTAACTTCAATGGAAAATATAGAAAGAACATCTTAATTATAAACCTTTCTCCACAGTATACCTTCATATTTATTCACAGCTAAAAACTATTTTCTAAAACACTATTAAAAAATTAAACACGGATATGAGAAACGTTTTAACATGAAACCTTAAGTATGAACCTTTGCAGTCTTCTATGTTATTTCTTTAAACCTTCATGAAGAGTGTTCAGCAAATGGGATTTATTATGCAAAGTTTTGGGGGATTTATTTTTGGGTGTTCCTGCATCATATTCAACATGTTTCTACCTTTATTTTCTCCGGACACTTCCAATTCAGATTCCCGGTCAGTGAACTTTCTAATCTATATTATAAGTCTTCTCAGATTCAAACTGGATTAAACGGGACCACTGGTCTGACCAGCGTGTGTGTCTGTGTGGCTTCATTTCTACATCCAGTAATAAACACATCATTTGGAACTGAATGCTCTTTAAAATGTATCAATGACATCAAAGTCATTGTCTAGTTTGTTTTTTTAAACATTCTGCAATGAATTTCCAGTAGTGAGTGGTTTAATCTTCCCACTGCGAGACCTCCACAGATACTTCATATTAGTGTTTTACATTCATGTTTAATCTGAATACTCAATTATTGAAAATTCAATAAAAGCAGTCGGTCCCCATATGAAAAGTACCTGTTGCTTCATTACTTCATTGACTGTACTATGATGCTGGATTTTCTCTCATTGAGATCATTTCAAAGATTAACCCTGGGTTAATCTACAACGCTCGTTCACTTGTTACCGGGTTATATCACCGAGTTAACTTGCCCTGAATGCCTAACCTGCTCCCACAGTGAGTGTAACAGCTCCGCCTCCTTTCCAATCAGATCTCTTGGAAAAATGACCAGCCTCTTCTTAAATGATCGTGATTGATGCACTGTTTCAAAAGTGTTACACAGCACCAAATACAACACAGGTTAAGTGCTGAGGGCCGTGGAGAGAAGATGAGAAAGTGCTCAGATGATCTTTTTAACATCATAAAATAAATCCTGGTCACTGAGGCTTTG
>OMNM01066047.1:0-10200 GCA_900302745.1 Parablennius parvicornis | reverse complement strand
GGGGCCTAAGTATCTCTTTGCATACACGAGACGGCGCAGCACATCAGAGGGAGTGACAGAGGAGGATTTTCTCCTGCCTCTTCAGCATTCATCTCTAAGCATTTTGCAGAAAAATTCCCGATGTGTCGTATTTATATCTCGGAGTCGTGGCGCTGCACTCGGATAGCTTTTGTTCACACAAGGCATACATTTTCCGCCACGGTCGGAGTGGCCGCGAACTTCATTCAGCTGCTGTGGAGGCGCCAATAATGAAGAATGACAGGAGGTATTGATCTGTCTTGTCATGAAATACCGCTGCGGTGGGGTGGTCGGCACAAAGGTGCGCCAGTCAATGGCAGGTGAGGTCAGAGCAGCCTGCTGTGGTGGCGCAAACAACTGTGCATGAATGCGTTGCATTTACCAGAACTGTTTGAGCAAACACGTGTGGCCAAACATCTGGAGCTCTTCAAGGTTAGACGGTCTCAGCATTTAACAATGAAAGGATTTGCAGCAATTATTTACAGTAATTAGACTCTAATCTGAACACTTATAATCTCAGTGGGGCTTTTTTTTTTTTTTTTGGGCACCTTTTTTTTTAGCACATTGAAGGCTGTTAATGAGGACTGCTCGCGTTTGCAGATGTATTAACATTTCTCTCTCTTTCTCGCGCTCTCGCTCTCTCACTCTGTCCCCAGTGGGTCCATGGAAGTGAATTAGTCTCACACTTTTGAGCGGAGCTAACATCGGGTTACGACAGCCACAAACAAACAACCACGCTGTCACTCACCAACACAGTCTGTGAACACATTTCTTTTCTGCGCTCTGTTTGTATGTTCTCACCATGTATCCATGAGGATTTTCTTCCAAATGTCTGATGAGGATGATATCAATGAAAAATTCAGCAGCACACTACCGTTGTATGTATGCAATAGTGTATTCTATTTTCTTAATAAATGAATCTATGGGCTGCAGAAAGTTCCGGTTGAATGGGTCTCATAAAACAGACAGTCACCAGCAAACAAACACTAGTTTTTGTGTCATTTTCATGAAAATCTACAGGCAAGTATAGTAGGCAGTTCATTTAGGTAGGATCTTCTTGAGAACAACCGTTTACTTTGGTAAAGCTTGTTTAGTTCGCCGTTGAATTGCAGACATTTACAAAGATCATACATTTGTGTGATGGGCAGCAGAGTCGAGTAATAAAAAATGAGTCCAAGGGGTCAGTGTCCCCGCTGTCACAAGTTTTATGTCAGATTACTTTCCCCACAACAGCTGAAATAATTGTATTATCACTCATTCATTCATGCTTTCCTCAATACTTCCTGTTCCATCCAACTTCAATAAAATTCAATGGATGAATAGGAAATCTAGCAACACCAGCGCACATAGTATCTCTAGATGGAGGAAGGAGCTTTCTTTTTTTTTTTTTAAAGAAGAAGCAGGTAATTCATCTTTTATTCAATACGGTCACTTTGTATTTCATTCGTGTCATAACAATTTGTGGCTTACGGACATGATCAGCTGAAAAGAGACAAAGCTCTGGCGGACTCAAAGTGCACCCATTGGCAACCGCAAATACGGCAATTAGCCCGACTGCAAGAGGATGAAGCCTTGAGAGGAGAGAAAGCCATCCAGGAGAAAATCCTCCTTTTGAACAAAGGAGTCGAAGCATAACCCAGCTCCTGAGGAGAGCGGATGTAGCCGTAAAGTAAGTGCACACGGCCGAGACAAAAAAAAAAAAACACAGCGTCTCTCTGTGTCTCCTGTTCCTTCCAACCAACCCTGTCCTCTGTGTCACCCTACTACTTTGAGAAAGTGGGAGTATTATTAAGAGTGGAATCTAATCCATGTTGGCAGTTCATCAAAGCAGCCACACCAACTCGTGCTCCTGGCGGGCCGAGGAGGAAGAGGCACAGTGGTGACTACCGATGTCTATATGTCACACTCGATGTGTAAAGTGCTCGTCGAGCCTGACACTGGAAAAAGGCTCTGTCCATCACGTCTATTATGCTGTAGTAGCCACTATCACAACTGAAATCCATTCATCATCGTCTTCATCAAAAGAGAAATGCTTATTTCTGATAATATTCTCAACTGTTCTTGACCTTTTGTATGATCAGATACCACTTATCCCCATGACCAGATTATCTGCCTCCAGTTTTCAGGCAATCCAGACAGAGAATGAGTCAAACTTTAACCCCCTTCCTTTTATTAAACAATACTCATTCATTTGCTATATCTGTTACTGTTTTGATATAATGAATCATTATTAATTGTGTTGGACAGTGAGGCCGCTATGTGGGGACACCTCCGTCATTTCAAGTGTCCCAAGAGTGGCAAAAACAATAAAACGACCCCCGAAGCTTTTGCCAAGGAAAGCAGATGGCACAAATCTGACTCTAAGTGGAGCTGACTGTTAGTTCCCAGAAGTTAGTATTCCTTTTAAAGTTGAGCGTAATTCTGCTGCGGGATGCAGTTATGAAGCAAAATTAAATACAGAGAGCGGTGCAGTGGTTATGATTGTTGTCTAAACAACATAAACACTCAGATCTCTGGCCTTTCTGTGTGGATTTTGCATGTTCATGTGGATTTTCTCTCGGTGCTCTCCATTACTCCCACAATCCAAAGATGTCTTAGATTAATTTTGATGCTAACAAGCATGAGCGCATGAGTCTGTTGCTGCTGCAGCAACAACCCTAAGTCGGCACAGATGAATGGATGAATCACTATGTTGTTGATAGCCAGGCGCTTTTGCCCTATTCACACTAGTCAACATGTCTTTCAGGATCTCAGACTATTTCTTTCAGAATAACAGGGAATCATCTTGCTAAAGCACAAACTCAAGAGTAAACAGACCCGACAGGTGAGAGAGTCTCTACAAACATGGGGCCGATGGTGTAATAGAGAATATGTTCAAATACCATTTATTGAGCAGTGGAGGGTAGCATTGTCACAGTTGCACATCATTTACATAGAAAAAAAATGTTAATCTACAAATGCAAAACAAATATATATGTCTCTAAAAATATCTAAACCACCACTTGTCATCCAGCATTGTCTTAGTACAGTTAATACAGCAGTTTTTTAAATGGCTTTGCAGGAAAGACTGGATGAATAATGGCAGCAGGAAGTGAGTGCTTGATAATTAATGGAAGAGTTATTGGAGAGAGCCATGAAATAGCGGATGTTAATTAAATGTATTCAAGACAAGACTTTTGAAAAAAAAAAAAAAAAAAGCACAATTCAGCTTATACAGTTAAATGATGGGCAATCAGATGCACCCTTTTTTTAAATAGTTTGAGTTGGTTGTCTCCGCAAGTGACAAAATGGCATACTTCTGACTTTTCTGATACTTTATTTTAACATTTGAGGATCTGTCCATCAAGACACAATCAAAAGATGACTGTTTCATTATCCCATTATGTGCATGTTGTTTGAGGCTATTCGTTCTTCAGATACTCAGTAATTTAAAAATCACTTCCTAATTTTTGTCCTAACGTGACACCGCTCTGCACCACGTTGAGGATTTATACCCATGAATTAAACTCTGTGGGGCTTAATTAGTGTTTCGCTGCAGAGGTATGAGAGCAGAGCCGGTCCTCTCCACCTTCAGCAGCAGACAGGAGTTTGCCACCTCCGTCACTGAATAACACTGAGTGGCCACTTTATTACTACACATACCTTCATCAAGTGCAATCTAATACACTGGGAACAGTAATAAGTCCTGCCTTTATGTAGCTTATCAAATTCAGGAGATACTCTATCACAGAAGTGTCGAGCCCGCCGCAGGGTCACTTTGAATGGCGGTGAAATGCATCACATTTTAAATCATCCCCGATTGACAGTTTTGGGATATTAAAACATGTAACTTTACTTTTTGGCTTGTTTTTCTTTTCAATTCAGGCCATTCATTTCTAATTGGTCATAACTTTGCAGTGCATAGCACTGCAAAACAATTTCAAATGTACAAGTATATTTGATATTAAAGGGGTCATATTATTCAAAATTCACTTTATAATGGTTTTTTAAACCGTGGTAATCGTCCCCATACAAGGAATGACATCGCAGAATTAAAGAAAGTCTATAATCTCTCTCTGGCTTTTTTCAGTTTTTAAAAAGTGTGTGTTCCAACGAGCGAATCACAAGTCAAAATCTATTTAGTGTCATTGGGAGTTTAGCCAATACCAATCAAGGTAGGCCCTCCCTCTGAATCCTCCCACGATTAGGCAGCCCTGCTGTGGCACATGGCACCACAGAGGTAGTACTTCCTCCTCTTCCCAAAATGGACACGTGTGGGCGGAGCCAGTCCAGCTCACACAGACACTGCATGATTCTGAATGCAGCTCATATAATTAAATTTTCAAACAGCTGATAATCAAGGAAAAGCTGGCTTTGGAGAAATATCTTTTGCATGAAGTATTGTTTGACCGACCAAAGGGAAACTGGCGAAAATCAGTATGATATGCCCCCTTTAATCTAATTTGCAGGTAAAACAATCTCATCACGTCCCTCCCGACTTCACTGAACGAGTAAAATCTGGCAAAGATATACAATTTCAAATACCAAGACAGAGTTTACATGTCCCATGATCTAAATTTTGAGTTTTTACTTTCAAGGTATGTCGGGCTTCTCTGTCGCCACAATATCAATTTAGAGTCACAAACTCACCATCAGAGGAAGTTTTTGAACAAAGCGCTCAGAGAAAACCCATGAAAATAGAAAGTTCCAAGCCTTCTAACTGGGGTTTATTTCACTGAGGCAAGAGTGCTAACCACTACACGACTGGGCATCTCACAATTTTCTTCATGTAACACAATTTTTCTCCTTTTCATATATCTTGAAATTCTGTGGACATGGTTTTATCAGAGTGGCTGCTGCACTGCAAAACATTGAAACACATGTATTAAATATAGAATAGTTTTGCTTCAACAATGTCTATTAATAATTGAGTGCAATCATACTAAAACCAAGAAGTCCAAAGGTCCAAGGTTTTATTAGTTTTTTTTGTTTGTTTTCATTTGAGACTAATTGAAGGTAATCTGATCGACTTGTCCAATATAATATCTATAGAAAGCTTTGGGCCAATGAGCCTTCATACATTACATAATGCTGCTGCAATGCATTTCCTCAACCGCTTCTCTATAAACTACGAAAACAAATACATTAATTTTATCATTCTTATTGTTCTGTGCTGCATCTTCATGAATGTCTTTACTGATATATCAACCTATCAGGCCTCTTACTTGTGGCTCATTTTCTGAACAAGTTTCAATTCTGGACCAAGTAAACAGCACTAATGTATAATGATGACGTTGAACAATCCATTAGCATTAAGAATAAATAAATAAATAAATCCACTTCGTCCACATTGGATTTGGTCAACTACAAGTAAAATGGTGTTTTTTACAAGGTGTTTGGCCACCGACAGGCTCACATTTAGACCCGCAGGATAGTTAGTGGTTCACTCATGACGCAACCTGCACCTTCAGTACAGATGCAGCTCACAATTCTGTGCCACATTTTCAGTGGAAGAAAAAAAAAACCAAGCTTGCACAGTATTCCCTCTTGTTTTCCTACTTGTGAGACCCAGACATGGCCAGTTGGGCCTGTGGTAACGATGATGGTGAGAACTGGACACCTTGCGGGCAGAAACCAGAGCAGGTCACAGTACACCATGATAAAATTCCCGAATCCACACGCCAACTTTCCCTTTGCCTCCTCCACTTTTCCACTTCTCTGCCTCTGCCTCTCCTCTGCTTTCATTTCCCTCTCCTTTCCTTGATATCCGATCCAGCGGAGACACTCGGGTTACAGTTTTTACAGCTTAGCCAGCCCGAGCACTGTATACATTCCTTTCTCCCCTGTTTCTTAACCCCACTCTCCACAGCCTTCTCCTACCCTCCCTCCAACCTGCCCACTCCTCCTTCTCCTCCTTGATTACTCACCGGAGCTTATTTTACAGAAGCACACATTAAGCGAGCCAGAAGAAGGAAACAGTGTCAGACTGTTTGGGTTTTTTTTTTTTTCAGAGGAGTATGATCCCTCACAAGGGCACATTGTGTGGCGTTTTGAATGTGTGTGTGTGTGTGTGTGTGTGTGTGTGCATGTGTGTGTGCATGTGTGTTTTCCACCCAATTTTGACCAAAAATATTGGACCTTTTAAAGAGGAGAAATGACTGTTATCTTAATCGTTTCACACAAAATAGAAATCAATCATATGAACTTTACTACAGATATTTCATCATTTTATATATTTTTTAATTCCTTCTCTATTTTCTTTCTAATTGATTACAGCAATGATTTTTGTTTGTTTGTGTATATTTACCATGTGTAAAGTTGCACTAACGTGCATTACATTTGCTATCAATATTGATGCAATAGTACTCTTTGTTACTCCACATCACTGCCAATATTATAGTATAGTACTATTTTATTCAAGATTTACTTTAATAAATGACAGTGTTTTCCTTTCATTGCAGTCATATATTTCTGTCTTGATTTTCATAGACATTTAGCATCCTGTATTGTCACTGTTAAACGTAGCCCAACCTGGCACACAAACTTCTTTCATGATTGTCTCTTCTCTCTTGGCAGCTAGTTTATGTGAGCATGGATGGACAGAGGAGAATCGTGAGCTCTACTGAAGGCTGGAGCTTAGTCTTACAACTTCACTAAGTCATACAAATAGATAGCCAGACAGGGGAGCTTTATGGGTAATCTGAGGTCAGTGGATGTCTTTACACTGCATTTCTTTTTCCCTATTCACTCGTGAGAAGACGTAAATGACTGATTTAAAATAAAAATTTTAGGATTGGATTTATTTAAAGTGTAATGGAGACAAATCAGATTGGTAAAATGTGGATGACATATGTGTAGGCCCAGTGGAAGAACTTATTTACAAATACCTACAATATTGTGAAAAGCAGTATTCTTAGTACTTTTATCAGTGTTTTTATCAAGTATCTAATAAGAGTAGAGCTCCTCACCATCAGTCCTCCTTGGTCTCAGATTTTATTGAGAATCTAATTGCTGCGTTTGGACCATCTTCAGCCTGACAGTGCTCACATAAACACACTGGATGTTCACCAGCTGCACCGTTACCGACAGTCATGTCAAACGCACACAAATACTGATTTATTGTAAATTCACACTTTGGAGCAGTGCTGACTCCATCTGCATAATATAGAGTGTCTCAGGAAGTTAAAATAGATTCAGGTTATACAAGTCATAAATAAAGCTGTTCTATTTAATCACTGTAATAATTTTGTATGTTTGGGTTCGGACTGTTTGTGTTTAAACATTTTTGACTTGTTAAGTAGAGACGTGTTAGGGAAACTGTTCCACTCAATTCTACATCAAAGGTACAATGCAGGTGTTTCTAAAATAAGTAGAAATCCCATATAGTGTAATGTAAAGTGACAACTTTTCGATATTTAAGATGGATTATAGATATACTGAAACATGGACAGATCTTTTTCTGTATTTAATTAGATTTTAAGTTTTTCATATTTTATAACTGAAGTCAATCACTATCAAGGTCAACATTGATTTAAAAAAGGCTTCAAACAATTTGTTGATATGTTACGAAAGCAATAATAACTAACAAAACAATTCAGTTTTTAATGATGGTGAATCGTTTCAATATATCGGTATGCAACACTTCTGTTTCAAATGTTCAAAAACACCAGAACATAAACAAACAATCAATTCACTCACACTTTCACCCTCTGATTTCAGTAACATAACCAACTTGTGTAAGACCACTTTGCAGCACATCAGGTTGCTGTGAGTCACTCCACCTTCCAGTCTGTCCTCAATCCATTAAAAGAAAAAAAAAACCAGCAAATCGCTGGACTCAGCACTTACTAGCAGGTGTAAGCGACAGCAACTCACTACCGCCACCCAGAGCACAAAGTGGCACAACTGGAATCTTATATGTTGTACCTTTAAATGCCTCAAAACTATTCCACAAAATGAGCAAAATTGTTTTTTCACCACAACCAGACCGTCTATTCCGCATAACTTTTCCCAGGTATTGACAAGATATTAAAGGTGTGATAGAGGATTCTTCCCTCCTTCTATATCTGCTTTGCTTTGATGTCACCACCATCTACTGGCATTTTCATTGGCTCGAATGTGACTTAAAATTCAAATTATGTGACTCCACAGAAGAAGAAGAACAACAAAAAAAAAACCTGATTGCAGGGATGACAAATGAAGCTGTTTGCATCAAATGAGATGTTTAAGTCATCGCTCTCAAATACATTACAAGAGATGTCATTTCTCTGAATCTTGAATGATGTTCCCGTGTCACCAAATCTGTCAACTGAGAGCAGGAACAGACACAGACCTGCAAATAAAACATCATTTCTGACTGATGACTGGCATCTTATAATTACACAGCCAATGTGACAAAATATCAGTGGAGGCACTAAGTGTAATTTGTCCATTTCTTTTTGTTTTTAATTTATAATTCGCTTGCTGTTTGCAGACTTGATTCCTGCTATGCTGACAGAAGTGACAAACCTGTGCTCTGTGTTAAGAGAGAAAAAAAAAAAAACTAACAAGATGACACCTCTTTGTGCCCAAAAAAATGATTGTTGCTGCTGCTTGCTGGTAAAGATTTCATCCATTTTAAAAGCTCCACCGAGAACCAAGCTTTACTCATGATATAAAATAAAGAGATTTCTCTATTAAGAAAACCCTACCCTGACACCTCCCCGCATCCCCACATCACCAGCCCTGGCTGCTTCCCACCCTTCTGTCATCAGGACTGGAGAGCTGGAGCTGGGTGATGGCTCCACTTTATTCCCCCAAATTATTCTGAATGCATCTTGAGAATGCAGTTCAACTAGCTGTTAATGCAAGAACGCCTCTTCCTCTGGACCTCCAAGAAAGGATGTAATACACATTAAAGAATGTGAAATAAATTGCGCCAAATTATTAGAGAAACACGTTTTTTTTTTCTTCCGAGCAAACTGTCACCAAGAAAACCCACATGTTTGTCTTTTATACAGTAACAGGGCAAAAAAAAAAAAAAAAAGCGGTAGCACGTTTACGCGGCTGGGTGTACACACAAAAAGGCTTTATTCCAGGGTTGTTTCAGGACTCGCTGTAAAAAAAATATAAAAATCACAAATTCCGCAGTTATTTTCCGTGCGATCACTTGCATATCCATCCCCGAATAGCACAATAAAGAATAAAACGCTGGCTGCTTCTATGTCTCCCTCCAAATGTGTACAAACAATACAGAGACGTAGACAAAGCGGACATACAGCCTTCCCTCGTGTACACACACAGACACATTCACACAGGAGCACTTTCTTGTTCCAACGTGAGCTCAGATAACACAATTTGCACCGACCATAGGCAAAAAAAAAAAAAAAAACACGACGTGTAGATGAATGGAAGGGGAGCAGGACCGCGGAAAGGCCGGGAGACAATGTGCTCCCCCCGGGGAGGGTGCGTAAAGCTCGCAGACGCACATCTGGATCGCACGCCTCTGGGCAGCTGGTCAGCACGCACATAAAACATCTCGTGTCGAGACGCTAAATAAATAAATAAATAAAAAAGACCGCACAAAATCTTGACATCCACGCGAGTGTTTCCCCACCATTGATTTCTCCTAATGATGCACACTGGATGCCCTCCCTTTGCGCCGTAGCGTACTAGTATTAATAGTAATAGTAGGAGCACTGTTGACGCCTTCACTGACGCACTGGATTTTCCATTAACTCCGAAGCAAGCAGCAAAATGCAGGGCGAGCACACATACGCACACACGCAAACGACCAGAATTATGACACGAAGAGGGGCAGCATTCCTCTGTTATCCCAAACTTAATAGTAAGAGAGTCAGTGGCCGGCGACTGCATCCATTGTGCGCGTCTGCGCCGAGGAGGCTCGGCGGCCGGCGCGGATCCCACAATAAAACTTGTTTGTTTTTTTAGGGGAGAAAAACATGGGCAATATCATAAATCAAAGTTTAGACCATTGTTGCAGCGGTTTGCTCTGAAGACTCTCCCTGTATCCACCGAGGACAACACATGCACGCTCCCTTCGCAGCCACTCCACGCGTAATGACATGCAGCTGGGCACAGAGCCCCTCTGTTGTTGTTGGGTGTTTTTTTTTTTACCTTCATCTCTTCATTTATCTCCCTTTTCACCGGGTGAGCTGGTTTTCGGCTTCTCTTATTTTCCGGAGGTCTGCCTTCTTTTTCCAT
>OMNM01066038.1:0-33369 GCA_900302745.1 Parablennius parvicornis | reverse complement strand
AATGGATTCAATGGTTCACACTAGTAGAATTAAAAAAAAGAATAGAAATATGTAAAGATTGAAATGTATGGAGCCCGTAAAGGTGCATGCTGGAGAAAAAGATTGCCAAGTTTCTTGTGTGAATGGGATATGATTCTCGTGTGCACTGGATACAAGGCTTTGTAAAAGTTGAAAAGATATCCAGATATTTGGAGTTCCGGCAAAAATAAATCGTCACACATAATCAACGTGTCTTTCATATTGGTGTGAGGTTCGCACTATGCTGTTGGCTGATTTTGATTAAAAGTAGCTCTCTTTGGTGCAGCAGAAATAACATTGGTCCCTGTGAGCAGCCGCTGTGTGACCAGTATGCAGGTACCGTCTAAAATGACAAACTGCTGCTACAACAAAGACAGACACTTCAAAAATATCTGGCATCTTTTTTTTTCCTTTAGACATGCCCCTTGGGGCTCCATAAAAATTTAATAAATATCTTCAAATAATAAAATGTACACATTGTAAAGAATATATATCTAAATATCTAGTGTATTTGTGTACATCTGCAATGATGTCCTCACATCAACAGACAATAATGATATATAAAACTGAGTTCTGTTTAGAGTGTATATATCATTAGAATATTGCAATGTACAAACACAGAATAATGCACATTTTTAACAATATGCATGGAGCATCCCTATGCCCCACCACAACTGAACACACGTTGCAGTGACATTCAATGACAAATCTATCCATCTTCTATGTCGCTTGATTCTGTTCAAGGCCACGGGGTGCTGGAGCAGATCCCAGCAGGCAGGGTACACCAATTCATGGAGAAAACCCTTGCACACGCAGGGAGAATATACAAACCCCACAAAAGCCCGGCCGATACTTGAACCCATGACCTTCTCACGATGAGGCGAGGGCACCAATGACTGCTTCAGCGCTGAATGCTGTTTATCCTGTTCAGGGTTGAGGGGCGATAGAGCCGATCCCAGCTAACTACGGGTGAGGGATTAAGAACTATAAATCAATCATTATTTTTTCGCAAATTTCCACTTTGGTGGCTCGGTCTTCTGAATATTCTGCATTCGCTGACTGAAACCAGAAAATATAACGACGTGAATGTAAGAACATGCGTTGTAAACATGGAAATAAAAAGTTTACTAAACAATCATAAATGAAGTGAAATGGTTGCAAAGACACAATTACTGACATGTGCAAAATCTGTTTATTTTTGTTATCATCTTTCAACAAACAATATCCAATCTGCTTTCCAATCTTCCCAAATATACACAAAAATCAAAAATACCAGAGATGAGGTGGAACAAATACATCTTAAAAAACAAACAAAACAAAAAAAAAGTCTCATGTCTTCCAAAAGGCACTGTCAAAAGCTACGTGATAACCTGCTGTGAAATACATGAGCGTTCTTCTAAAAGCCTTTTGTAAAACACAATTCTAAATACTGATATGGCCATAGATTCATGAAAAAAGTAAACGATTACAAAGAAAACAGAATGTAAAACATATTACTGCCTTCCAAAATGATATACCTTCATACTAAAAACTTGTGAAAACAAAGACAAACGTGATACTTTCCTGGCTTGTTTATCTTTAAGTTGTTGTAAAATGTCTTAATACACAACCTACAGTCAGAAGTTATCGTTGTCTTTTTTCTAGTTAGATACTTCAGCCTGCTAATCTTTGGTGGTTGGGAAGATATATAGAATAGTGCAACGTGCTTGTTCAGAGAGAACTGCGTGGACGTAGGTAAGGCTGCAACAGTGGCACCAAGATACAAACAAGTGGAAAGGAGAAGGCATCCGTGTGAGCAGCAGCAGACGCAAGCTGAGTGATTTTCAGATTTTCATCACAGGCCATCTGCAAGCTGAACGACTATTCAGCTTCGTCTCCCAGAGTGAACCTGAAACAAACAGAGGGATCAAAATAGAAAAATAACAAGCATCAATGACACAGTGAAGAAGATAAATGTAAAGGAAAACCTAAAATATCAGGAGCATCTCAAACAATAATGTACCACATGTCCACCATAACATTATTCTTACATTTGACAAAAATCTTATTATTCATTTATTATGATTCAGTCAATACATTTAGCTGACAGGAGATGATGTTTGCATTATTTCAATCTGTGACACTGTGCTTCAATTGTTCATAAAAACAAAGTTTTAGCATTCATCTTTCGGTGAAAGGTGTGGGATCTAATCTGAATAGGCCTAGGTGTGCCAGTTTTATATTAAAGATTGTAACATGTAAGATCTGAGAGTCCACTCACCATTCTGTGACTCCAAAGGTCAGGTTGATCTCCGCCAACTCAATCTGCACCTGAACAACAACAACATCAAGTCAGTGTCTTAAAGAGCAGCAATTCTCTGAGTCCTTGTTTAAATGTAAAAAACACGCTTCTGAAATCAATGCAAGTTAATACGAAGTCACAGATAATGAATAAGATCAAACCTGTCCAATGACGTCACGGCTTCTGAAAGAGGCCGAGTTATTTTTCACCGACACACTCAGACGCCTGAATCGAGCCTCTTCCGCAGGCAGATCATACTCAAATCTTTAAAGACAATAATGACAAATACGATGAGGAAATGAGCACCGGAGACACTCAGGGACACTGAATCCTGCACAGAAGTGAAGAAGTAATACCTTTCATTGTACTCTGGGTTGAGATCTCTCTTCTTCACTGCAGTCTTTTTCTTGGTAGCCTTGCTTTTGTCTGGCAGCAGAATGATGGAGACGTAGCTGTCCACGCCATCTTTACTCTGAGACAACAGACCTCTGTGTGCAAACACAAGAGCAAATTTTAAAAACGGAAGAAAAAAAAAAGCGTGACTTTAAAGTAACACTGTTTATATTATCCCGATATTTTCTACTTTTAAGCAATATTTTAAATAATACTTTATACAGTCACACTGTTGGTAACTCATTACTGCAATGAGACGGCTCACCGTAATAAGCTTCTTAATTGTGTTGTACTATAAAACAGTTTTAAAAAATGCAGAGCTGCTGTCTTTCTTTCTGTATCCTACCTACATACTGTACACTGAGCAGACTGATAGCTTTAGCATTGGCCAAGGCTGTTGTCTTGAGTGAAGAGTGGCCCTGTTTCTTTTTCACTAAACTCCTGTCTACTGACGGGGGAACACGTCATTATTGCTGACCTCATGTAGCAGTGTCTCGTAGCTGAGTGTTTTGTTTCATCTTCTGCTTCACATAATAATACACATCATTAGATGCGTTTTGCCACCAACACACACCTGCAGGCATGAACGATGACGGTGAGCTTTCTCTCTTGTGCGGCATACGAAAGAGACAGTTTCACCTGCCCGTTTCCTGATCCAAAGGCTGCACAAGGCAGAGCTCCTGAATCAATCAGATCTACCATCTTGGAATCCAGAATCTGTCGAAAACGATCCAAAATAGTAGCAGGAATGAGAACCATTAAGCTGAAGGTGAAACACTAAAGCACCTGACCGTGCAATTGCCCGTCACATGTGATCACCTTGAGTTCAGCCCTCAGCAGGAGCTGACTTTCAGGTGAGGCTCCATCCAGATGAAACCACTTGTCCAGGAGAAGCTGTGGCTCTGCAAGAAGCTCCCAGACAGGAACCACCAGGGATCCCATCGGCTGGTCCCAGCCGCTGGACAGCTGTGGTGCAAAAGAGGATGAGCACGTCACTCCATCAATGAAAATGGGAATATTTCAACAGCTTGGGGAAAAAAAAAAAGTCTTGCCTTCACCACGAGCATCTGGTGTTTAGGATCATGGATGAGGAAGAAGAAAGACTCATTCCACTCAGGACTGGTGCTGCGATCACACAGCTGAGGAGGTATGATAAATATAATACATGATATGGCTTTTGCAATAAAAATGTCCTTGCAACACTGACAATATGGTGCATCGTGAGTCTCACTTTGGTTTTGAAAGTTGTTTCACCCAGAATGAGTTCAGCTCCTGCTTTCGGTTCTTTTCCACTCTTCTTCAGCTGCCCAGTCAAAAGACAAGTATTTTCAGTGGCTTGGGTCAATACTCTGTAGGTACTGCTGTGCATCATGTAAAGTATATGTGAATAAAGTAGAGGAAACTTACAGGTAATGCATGTGCTGCCTGTATATAGACAAAGAGCAAAGCTGCAGAGGGGAGTGCTTTGTTCTGAAAGGACTGCAGAGATTGCAGCTGCAGCACCTGTGGCATGAAGTACAGCTCATCAGATAATTCTGTGGCATGTTGGAATGTAACTGGACAGCTTTGGAAATGAGGCCAGATATGGATGAGTTAACTTATGACTGCAAAGCTGCAGCTACTAGAATCCAGGGCTCACCTGACCAAGCCTGTCTGAGCGAGACACCTTTGGAACCCACTCCAGGATCAAGTGAACACGTCCAGATTTGACATCGTTCAAGGTGTACCACTGCAATGGGAGCAACAACAGTTACACAAGTGTAGCAGCATCCCTCATAAAGACAAATGGCACAGAGCAGAGTTCAGAGATCACAAGGAGAGACTTTAGACTTCCCAGTTACTGACTAACCTGATCCATGTACTGTGATCTGACGACCTCGTTCAGCTTAATGTTGAATCTGTGAACAACAGCAAAAACAGTTACGACAAGAATCTGATTCATAATCTCATGTGGAGAATCATCGTGTAACACACTTCCATTTAAAAAAATAGAATACCCCGGGCAGGTTAACCTCTCCTATAACTTAATTCAAACTGTGAAACCTCTATAGTTAAATTTATTACATTATAGTCTAAGAATAAGAAATGAGAATAAGAAAGTCTAGGAATATTGTGAAAAAGTGGAATATTTTGTGTCAGTCAATTCATGAAATTCTCATAATCTCATATAATATATAGAATTATTACACATAGATTGAAATAGTTCAAGCCTTTGTTTCTTGTAAATTTGATGATTATGGCTTACAGATAATGAAAACCAAAAATCAATAAGACCAATCAAAAAAGATGTTTATAGCACAAATGTCAGATTCCTGGAAAGGATGTTCATTTCCATGCACTCAGTACTTGGTTGGGCCTCCTTTTGCAAATTTGCATCAATGTACCGCGGCACATTGATGCAAATTTTGCATTTTACTTGGAAATCAAGGTCCCAGAGTCCAGAGGAAGAGTGGAGAAATCCATGTTGCTTGAAGTCCAGTGTGAAGTTTCCACAGTCAGTGACGATTTGGGGGCCATGTCATCTGATGGTGTTTTCTGAAATCCACAGTCAATGCAACATTCTACCAGGAAATTCTAAAGCACTTCAAGCTTCCCTCTGCTGACAAGCTGTATGGAGATGCTGATTTTATTTTCCAGCAGGACTTGGCACCTGGCCACGCTACCAAAGCTACCAAAAGCTGGTTCTGTGACCTTGGTGTTACTGTGCTTGATTGGCCAGCAACTCCCCCTCTCTTGTTGTCAAGAGGAATATGAGAGACACCAGACCAACAATACAGATGACCTGAAGGCAGCTATCAAAGCAATTTGGACTTCTATTACATCTAAGTAGTGCCACAGGCTGATCGCCTCCATGCCAAAATGCATTGATGCAATAATTCATGCAAAAGGAGGCCCAACCAAATATTGAGTGCATGGAAATGAACATACTTTTTAGAAGTCTGGCATTTGTGCTTATAACATCCTTTTTTGATTGGTCTTATGTGATATTCTAATTTTCAGAGACTCATTGAATTGAATTGAATTTCATTATCTGTAAGTCATAATCATCAAAGTTACAAGAAATAAATTATGAATTATTTCACTCTATGTGTAACAGATCTATATAAAAATAAAATATCTATGTAAAAATAAATATATTCTAATGGTCATATTAATCACAGTAATTTCAGCAGTCATAAGATATAAACTAAAAAGCTTGAAAGAAAAAAAATAGATTGACAAAACAACTTTTAAAAGGCATTGTAATTTTTGGAAATATTTCTATATATTACATCTTGAATTCAGGTGTTAACGCTCATTTCTATAGTAGAATGGGAAAAAAAGTAATCTATGAAACATGGATGGGTTTGTTTTTATATTGATTCCTTTCAGTACTAAATTGTATCGTCATAAGGAGATCTTAGTTAACATCAGAAACATCTTGAAGGGCATTTACAGGATGCATATATGATACACACCTTCCTAAAAAGTCATCAGAATCTAAATCCTTATCGAAAGCTTCAAACTTGATCTCCTGGATGCTGTTCTCACTCAAAACAACCTGTTCAAAACAAAAAAACATATTAAAAAGTAGTTTGTTTTTTTTTTTACAATGAATGAGTAAATATGAGGTACTACATGGCCCTTCATCCTGAAAATGCCTACCTCATACATTTCGTTCCATGTTGGGTTTAGATTCTCTTTGATAACGTGACTCTTGAATGACACACCTCCCACGTTAATCTTGACATAAGGGTCGCTCTTGCCCTTCACCATGCCTCCCATCAGGTTGTCCTTTGCAATCAGATTCTGGGCCTCCAGGAGGTGAATCCTCAGCAGCCCCTGCAGGACGAGCAGCGCAACTGTTAGAGTATACGTGAGCAATTAAAGGAACATCATGGGAAAAGTGGGAAACACTCAGATGTGTAGCAGAATCCAGTATTTTCACCAAAATGCCTAAGTTTCTTATGTGTCACTGTTGCCTGCTCAGCTGCATTTGAGGTACATTGTCTTTTATCCATCAGTTCATCTGCAAAGACTCAGAAGCATGAGACAAGATGACTTTTGTCAAGCTAACTGCAAAGTGCCAATGCAACACAGCCATCAATATTGCTAAAGAACACAGAGAAATGTATGTGTGTCCAACCTAAAGAAAAATAAAACTGGATTGAAGTAAGCAGATGGCACATGTGTGTTTCTATAAAAGTGACGTTCAGCTTCTGGAGGTCTCAAATAGGTTCCACTGGAGTACCTCGTCTATTGACAGCTAATTTCTGTTTTGTGTGGTTAATGCAGTGCCATTTAATTATTTTAATTCAATTCTAATTGTGAAACATTTCTTGCATCTGAAGTAACGTTATCAATAAGATAGTCCCGGTGACCATTGTAATGACTAGTATTTGTGTTACAAAGCATTATTTCTATGTTTCCATTCAGGTTCATCATTTTCTAGATATCATAAATGGTCTTAAGGTTATGGGAAGTATGTGACCTAAATCCTGTCAGCAGCGACAGGATAAATTTAAATAAATGAAAATATTTCCAGCTCTGCTTGTTTTATTGCTGACAATACTGCCATACATGTCATGATGATAAATATGACACTTTGGATTAATTGACTGTAATAATCACAATAACAAGTAAGCTGCTTGAACACTTCTAGTTTACATATAAAGAACATAGATTTTTTTTTACATACATTTTTCAATAACTTATTTAAATTACAAACAGAAAATATTGAAATGTACCTCAAATTGTTATTTTAGATACCTACTCATTAAATGAATACAACAGCCAGAGCCAGCATGGTTAGATGCAAAATTTGTTAAACAGTTATTTCGTTCTTGAAGGTATAACACGTCTTACAATCGGTAGTCTTTAGAGATACTTTATAAGTTAGTAGTAGGCTGAAATCTTCTTTTATATGACAGAGCTATGAGCACATAAAGACTTTGCTATGCTCGTTTTAACGTCAGCTGAGTTTAATTCTTAAACCAGACACATGCCCAGTTTTATTATGAACTTATGAAAAGAAGTGAATCAAGTCCTTTTACAACACGGGGCTCTTTCAGAAATTCAATAAACTTCTCATCAGATCAACCAAAACTGCAGCATGAGCTGCAATCAGAACTTCACGTGTCATTTTAAAACACAATTAGAAGGAGCATTACGGGAAAAATGTGTTAAAAAGACTGAAATCCTGCAGCACTTAATTTGAAACCCTCAAAGCAAAAGGGAAAAACACTTGAGATTTAATTGTTTAATCAGTCTAATAAAATTTTAATTCACTCTGGTGTGTGACTCTGCATATATTCAAACAATTCAGTGAAATAAATGAGAAATTTTCTTCATTCTGTTTTAATTAAAACAATGTGTAATTAACCAGCATTAAAACGTGGAGCCCGTTTTAATGCTGGTTAATTACACATTCATATATATATAAAAGCAAAACCAAACCCACCTCTTCACCAAAGTCCTGAGTGGGGGTTGTTTGTGGAGGTTTGGGGGTCACTGTGACCTCAGCAGTGGGAAGTCCTGTCACCGTGGTGTGAGCAAGAGAGTCTACACCAGCACTATACACACACGCACGCACGCACGCACGCACGCACGCACACACACACACACACACACACACACACACACACACACACACACACTGTATTATTATGTTACTTGAAGGCAATAAGAAAGAAATACACTAACAGTCTTGTTCATGTGGCGCTCACCTTTTTGTGTGCATTTTTGGTGGTTCAAAGTCTCCTTCACCAGCTGTTTGCTGCTGTGTTTGATACCAATCTAGATTTTTGGGCTCTTCTTCCTGCTGCAAACATAATCTCAGATTACAATGATGGAAACAGACCACTAGGCCATGATATCAGCTAATCTGTGTGTGATGTGACTCACTGCAGCAGTGCGAGCAGCAGCTGGTTCAGTGGAGGCATCACTTTCTGCGAGAGCAGCAGGATCTTCTGATGCTGCTAACCTGAAAACACACGAGAATCTTACAAAACAACAGATACATTCTTTTACATTCACTGACTTGTGAGTAAATGCACAAATGAAATATTACATATGTAATATACATGAATTTCCACCCTTCGATGTCCTGCTCACCTGTGGAGTCTCTATTTATTAGGTGTATAATTAAGTTGGTTAATAATTGGTTAATATAGTTTCTGAATTAAAAATACAATCTCAGGCAAAGCATCATGTAGCCTATATCGTGTCTCATCCAAGCAAAGTGACTGACTCATGTGTTTGCAGCTCTGAGCTGTTTTCCTCCTCATTAGCTGCTCTGAACGTCTTCTCAGTGGGAACGATCATCTCTTCACTCTTTGAAACAGACGGCTGAGGGACGTCGGTCATCCTTGAGTTGAGAATCTGTCATAAACAAAGATTTACAGTCATTTTTCTTTGTTGTATGTCTATTGTACTGGGCCTGACCACCTGTGTGGGTACACTCACATACCTTGAGTTCAGCCCTCAGGAGTATCTCACTTTCTGGCAAAGCTCCATCCAGATGCATCCATTGATCCATAACAAGCTGTGGTTCAGAGAGGAGCTCTCTGACAGGAAGCACCAGAGAGCCCATTGGCTGGTCCCATGCACTGGACAGCTGCAGATACCAGGAGACATTTCTGTGTAGTGCCATCTGAAAAGACACTGCTAATGCAACGTAATGAAAATATTGTTTACTCGCATTTTGATGCAAATTATTCACCTTCAGGATGATCATTTCCTCACTGGGGTCACGAACCAGAAAGTAGAACGACTCGTTCCACTGCGGCGATCTGGAGCGATCACAGACCTTGAAATATGAGAGAGGCGTTAGGCTAAATGGAGAAAATTTATAGAAAAATATTACATGTCACAAATACCTTTAATTGGTAATTTGTACAATATAACAATGCTGCAGGCACGCTGTTGTTCATTTTACATTCTACCACTAGGGAGAGTCAAAGTTCACATTTAGACATTGTGAACAGCTTTTATTTCCTCTTTGCCAAAGGTTTTCAATAAAATGATGTGATTTGATTAATGTTACAGCTTCTTAGAAATTCTGAAGCAGACATACAGTACATCATCATCTTTTTTTATTTCTTATATCTTGTTTCATTTAAAACAACATTGTGGGCAGCCATGAGAGTACCAGAGGGTAGTCTCACGCTTTACTGCAAAAACAAAAGCACAGTTAACATGAACATCACAGCATAAGCATGATTTTGTGAAAACGTACACACTTAATGTTGAGGAAATTATGCTTTCAAGAAAGAAAGAGGGGTTTCCCAACATTAGTATGGATTTAGTTTCTAGATTGTTCTTGGTCTATTTTCATCAGGGAAAAAAAAAAGTTCATTTTCAGAATGTCTCAGTACTTTAGTGAGCTGAAACAATGAGAAAAATTTGGATTTGACAATATTTGGTAAATGAATTTGACTTATTCACATTCACCCGTTCACACACACATTCACACACCAATGGAGCCATAAAATATGTTCAGTCCATCCATTGGGAGCAATGTGGGGTTAGGTGTCTTGCTCAAGGACACGTCGACATGTGGATAGGGCGAGATGGAGAATCAAACCTGCAAACCGCCCCAATAGTTAATAATTTTTGTCTGTTTCAGCTCAATTCAGATTGCTCTGGGCTGCGTGATGACCATGAACTACGTGTTTGAAACCCCTCGTTTAGGTGTTCTTCCTTTGTGTTATCTCTGACGACTCTTGCTCGGCCTCATAATTTAAAGACAAGCTTCTAAATGAGTTTGGTCACTTAAGAATCAAAATGCGCGTTTGTGACTGTAAGTCAATAAGTTGAGCATAAAAGATGCGTGTTTTGTACTTGTTTCTTACTCACACCATACCTTGGTTTTATAGGTTGTGTTACCAAAAACAAGCTCAGCTGCAGCCTTGGGCTCCTTTCCACTTTTCTTAAACTAGACACAGAAACACATAATGTCACATTAACAGTTTGCTTTCACTTTTTACAATTATTGTTTGCAAGTCATAACCAGTCAACAAAATAAAACACTCAGTCACTCGAGTCAGATTACTGTATTATTAAGTTTACCAACAGTGACAGTGACTTCCTTTATAACTTTGAGTTAACTATAAGTCTAGGACTGCAAACTAATCATGGTGTTTCACAGCAAATATAATAACAAGGGACTCACAGGCAGTGAATGTGCTCTGTCCAGATACAAAAACAGCAGAGCAGCAGAGGGAACAGCCTTGTTCTTGTAAGACTGGAGAGCACTTAGCTGCATTACCTGCAGCAGAGAAACAAATGAATAACAGATCACAGTGACTCATCACTGATTAGGACAATGATCCGGCCAGATAACATTTAATGGTCAAGACTTATGCAATATAAATTATTATTAGAATTAATATAATAAGAAAAGAAACATAAACAGATGATATGAGCTACACTAACTTGTTCCAGAGGGTCATTATGTGACACTGCAGGGACCCACTCCAGTATGAGACGGACACGACCGGACTTCACATCATTCAGGGAATACCACTGAAACAAAGAGGTTCACTCAGTGAGTCACAGCTTTTTATGCCACATGAACACACATCTAGACACAATGTGCACAGAATACTCACCTGGTCAGTGTACTGGGAGCGGATAATATCTGCCACACTGATTTTGAATCTGTAAAGTACAGAAAAGACAAAAATTCTCATGACAACACCCACAAACTGTTTAAAAAGAAAAGAAGCATCAAATGATTAATAATGTAGTAAGATTTAATGGTACACAAAATCAATATAGAAATACTAAATGCTGCTTCATATCAGGGCATCATAACCACATCCATCAAACTGTATTTACACAATTTATTCAACTTCAAGTGACAATGAAGCTTGTTCATTCATTCATCGATTCATTAATTTTCTTCTCTAAATTCCTAATATATCCACAAAATACAATTCAAAGGAAACTATGGCTAAGACATGAGGGGTGTGACAGTTATTGCTCAACAAATGTAAGCCCTCCCATTTGCCCTCACCTGCCCAAAAAATCATCTTGATCCATGTCTTTGTCAAACAGCTCCCCTTGCACTTCCTGTCCCGACTGAGGCCGAAGTACCACCTGGGGTGGAATGAAAGAAATCTCAGTAACATCACTGCAACCTTGAATGTTTCACCTCCACAAACTGCAGCTTTTACCTCATACATCTCATTCCAGATTGGATTCAGATTCTCCTTGACCACATTACTCTTAAACATGACCTCTCCAACGTTGAGCTTGACATAAGGGTCACTCTTGCCCTTCACCATACCGCCCATCTTACTGTCTTTGGCAACGAGATTCTGGGCCTCCAAGAGGATGATTCTCAGCAGCCCCTATAGAGACAGATATGTTACTGTGAAATATTATAATTACATGCGATCATGTTTACTATTACAGGCTGCTCTTCTGTGAGGTTACCTCACTAGCAAAGCTGAGGTCAGGAGAGGTATGAGGAGGCAGTGATACAGCAGGGCTCGGTGCTTCCTCCACTTCCTCTTCAGCCACATCAGCTGCCATTTCCTTTACATTCACATCTTCATGCAACGTCACTGAAGGTACAATAGTCTCCACAGGAGGAGTGTCCACTGAACTGGACCTGGAAACAAAGTCAATACTATACAATAGGTCTATTTCATGAGAAAGATATGAAAAACTACTAAATATGAACCTCACATCAGCCCTGTGTCTTTCTCCTGATTCCGCTGAGCAGAAGATGGATCAGGTACTGAAGAGGCTTTAGACTTATCAGAGGCACCAGGGCATTTGCTTGGAATTAGCATCTGTAATTAGGGTTATATGATTACTATTGTACCATGTACATCACCATTACAGCTATTAAGGTAAAAACTAGTAGTAATACAACCGTACACATTTCCAGGACAATTTTAAGTTTAATATACATCTGTTCACTCACTTATAAACAACCACGTGTGCCAAATATTTTTATAGTATGAAAGAAACTAAAACATGGACAATGCTAACGTCTCCTACCTTGAGTTCAGCCCTCAGCAAAACCTGACTCTCAGGTGAAGCTCCGTCCAGGTGAAACCACTGGTCCAGGACCAGCTCGGGTTCAGACAGCAGCTCTTTAATGGGAACCACCAGGGAACCAATGGGCAGAGTCCAGCTGTGGGAGAGCTGAAAAAAACATAGATTTGACTGTTAGTAAATGAGTATTTGCTGCAAAATATGATACTCTGGTAATTTTTGCACTTTTATGATGAACACATTTTCACATTGTAGTAGTTATTCTGGCCATTGCTATAAGTTCTGATTAAAAAGAACATAAAAGTCTGTCCCATATAGACATCAGCAGCATTTTTTTTAAACATATATTAACAGCAAATGAAAGTCTTTAGTAATCTCATCAGGTATTTTACCACTTATATGAGATACTTCTGGTGAATTCTATAAGCTGCATTTCAATTTTACCTTGATGACAAGAATATCTTCTCTGGGATCAGAAACCAGGAAGCAGAATGCCTCATTCCACTTGGGTGATGTTGTGCGATCACATACCTGAAGAAGAGATGAAGCAAGCATTAGTGACACAATAATGTGTCATATTTATTATTACAATCTTGATGGATGAGGTCTGTAGCCTTACTGTGGTTTTACGAGACATTTCTCCAAGAGTAATCTCAGCTCCTACTTTTGGATCTTTTCCACTCTTCTTCACCTGTGGAAGCAAACAGGCAGCAACTGTCATTGTCCAAAAGTGCTAATCTTTTTTTCTAGTAATCTTGTAATCACATTATGTTAACAGCGTAGTTGAAAGACTCACTGGGAGGCCATCTGCCTGCTCCACATACACAAACAACAGGCCTGCAGAGGGAACTGTCTTGTTTTGAAAAGACTGTTTAGAGTAGAACTGAAGAATCTGGAGACACAAGAAAAAAAAAAGATTAATATGAAATAAGAACAGCTCATTATCATTCAACTTAATATAGGAATACAGACCTGGTCCAGACGGTCTGATTCTGGAACTGTTGGGACCCACTCCAGGACCAGGTGAAGTCGGCCTGATTTCACATCATTGAGAGTGTACCACTGAAAAGAAAGAGAGAAAAACACTTTAATCTTGTTGTATTCACAACGAGAAACACAGACACACATAAACACTTCAATTAGTATTTTTGAAGACAACTCTACAGCAAAGTTACTGTCTTTTCTAGAATACAAATAAATCTGGAAGAGAGTATACTGAGAATACATTTGAAAATGAGGCATTTATGTAGACTTGATCTGAAATTGCAATCACGAAAATACCTGAGAATGGAGCATCTGCTCACCTGATCAGTATATTGAGAATCAATGATGTCCTGAAGACTGATCTTCATCCTGCATGATGATCAATATGACATCGGGATGTATAATCTTTTCAGAAAGTCCTTTATTCACGTACAAATAATTACCTGCCCATGAAATCATCCTTCATGTCCATGTCTTTATCAAACACCTCCACATGGAGCTCCTGGCCTGGGAGTTGGGTCAGAATCACCTAAAGGGAAAAACCACAAATTTCAAAGGGATCTTCAGTCATGTAGTGGACAATCCCGAACACATCCATCCGTCCATCCATCCATCCATCTACCCATCCATCCACCCATCCATCCATCCATCCACCCATCCATCCATCCATCCATCCATCCATCCATCTTAGGACTGCAGGGGCTGGAGCTGATACCAGCTAACTATAGACAGAGACAACCAATCACACATTCATATTCACACCTACAGGCAATTTAAAGTCTGCAAATAACCTAAAACACATGTTTTTGGACTGTGAGAGGAAACTGAAGTGTACAGAGGAACATACAAACTGCTTGATCAGCCTCATCGCTATATTACAGTCCTATCCCCAAAACACCTGCAACCTCAAATTGCAGTTTCAAAAATCGCTTTTATTTACCTCATACATCTCATTCCAAGTGGGGTTAAGATTGGTCTTGATCACATGGCTTGTGAATGTTTCACCACCAATATTAATCTTCACATAGGGGTCACTCTTCCCTTTCACCATGCCTCCCATCATGTTATCTTTGGGAACAAGGTTCTGACCAGCCAACAAGTGGATTCTAAGCAGACCCTGGAAAATAATCGAGATTCAAATGCAAAATTAGAGAAATGCTTTAACATTTTTTGCAAATGTTCAAAAATTTCCAGATTAAAAACAAATGAGTGCCATGTCCACCAGTACCTCTGTGGCAAAGCTGGGATGAGGAGCGGTCTGCTGTGGCAGCTGTTTGGACGACCCAGCTGCCAGATTAGACGACACATCTGACGCAATATGTTCCTCGTCCAACCACAGGACCTTTGTTGGAGTTTGAAAATTAGAAAGACACTCAAAGGAATTAAACATGTTAAAAAAATAACAATATGTAATGTTTATGATATAATTGATAACTGTCCACAATGTGGTTGTTTTTTCATAACATTTCCAAAATGGCACATTGCAGTGTAAGACAAATGAATGTATTGTTCTGCCATTCACCCTGAGGACTGCATTGATGTAGATGCGACTGGCTGATCCAGAGTTATCCAGTTGGAACCACTGATCCAAAGAGAGATCGGAGTTGGAAAGCAGACGGGACAAAGGGATGGTCAGGCTGCCCAACGACTGCACACGGTCTGCGTCTTTCACCTGGTGAAGAATGACGGCGTTTTGAAATAGGACAGCAGGCCACTGAGGTTTCTTTGTGCCGCAGTGTTGGTATTAAAAACTGTTACCTGAACATCTATGTCCTGTTTGCTCGGGTCTTGGATGAAAAAGGTAAAAGCTTCCTCCCACTCTGGATTGATGGTTGTGTAACAAGTCTAAAAATAAAACCACACCGTGCCCATATATAAAAGAAGTCAATGAAAGACAATCTAGGGGGAAGGTTTAGCTTTCTTTCAGCTGATATACCTTGCTCTCTCTTGTGATGTCCTGCACAGAGAACTGCACCATGGGATTGGGCTCTTTGTTCCCCTTCTTCATCTAGAAGATACAGTGGCAGACCAGTATGAGTACACAGTGACGCATGTGAACAGGGACATTTTGTAACCAGCTGCAGAGAAATGAATAGACTTATCTGCTGTTCTAGCAACATGTGGTTGATGTGAATAATAGTGTGTATAAGGCTACCATAGCAACACACAAATAACTGGCAAGAAGTACCACGAGGCAAACGAGGAAGCATTTATCTGCAAAGACCGTTTGACACCACGGATTCAATCTCTACTGTTCTCCTTTCAGTGCTACATGACGGCAGAAATTGGCAGGGTCGCACACGTGTCTGAAAGCCACAGATAAAGTTAGCTGCATGCATCCACAGCGATTGAGGTCGGAGACTAAAGTAACAAATATGTGGTATGTGAGACAGGCAGCATTTGCAGTTCTGCCCTAGTTTAACCACACACAGGAAGCAGCTCTGTGTGCAGCATAACTGTGGGCAGAGAGGGTAGAGGTATCTGACTCACAGGAAGCGCCTCAGCCTTATCCAGATATACTACCAAGATGGCTGAAGACGGGGGGTCGGCTGTCTTGCTCGTGACACTCTCATTCCTCTGCAGGATCTAGGCAAAGATCAATTATTCAATAAATATGAACTTTTTTACATTATGAGTGCTATAAGCACTGATGAATGACTCACAAAATACATATATCTATTAATTTTGAAATTCCAGAGAAACGTGTTGAAAGTAAAAATGAGAAGATCCAACCTGCTCTAGTCGATCAGTATTAGGCAGCAAGGCCAACCACTCCAGTCTGAAATGAACCCGTCCAGTGGGGGTGTCTTTCAAAGTGAACCACTGGAAAGACAACAATAGAAATATGAGCAATGTAACATGTCAGGGAGTGAGCAATATGCACAAGAAAAGTGACTCAATATTTAAAATTGTTCGGTTACAGATTACTTTTTATTTTTCAATTATATTCATTTGTCTTCTATGTTGTGGTTTGCACACAAAAATTACACCAGAATCAGGTACATCAGGTGTTAGGCAAATGTTTAATTTTCAAAATTGTAGAAAAAAACACTGACTCATTGTAGTTTTAAGATAACGAGGCCTTGTTTCTTTCTTTTGCGGACTTCAGCCAAAACTCAGAACACATTTTTTTAAACACAAATAACACTAATTATGAACCAGGCTTGGAGTTCCTCCAAAACGTGGGTGACCTACATTCCCCGAATATCTCTCGAGGAGACACACAGATAAGTATCCTATGATGCCTCCGCCCTGAAAAACGTTATGATCCCTGTAAGACTTGTGCTACATGAAAAAAGTTGAATAGCATAAAGCTTTTGCTGCATAGCATCGAATAGAGACTCTCAGCACAACATTAATCTCCTCAGTCAGTTTTGGAAAATTATGGTCAGGATTTCGTCCAGTTTTAGACAAAATTCCACAAAGTTTAAAGGAGCTGCTTTCAGTCACGCAGTAGGTCATGCCACCACACTGTGCAATCATATGACATCATTACAATAACACAGTGGAATAATTAGATAATAAAGCACATGATCTTTTTTTTCATCATTGATTCAATAAAACACATGACTTTGACTTAAATGGCAATGCTCACAATACCAAGGACAAGAAGAATCATTCACTTACATCATCAACAACTATTGATTTCTTCACAATACCCAAATCCAGTTTGGTTCTAAGAGAGGAAGCAAACAACACAACATTACTTATAGATATAGCAGAGTAAATATAATGCTGAAAACAAAAAGGGAAAAATCAGAGAAAGCATTGACAGTACTGTAACGCTTCCCTTTATTCGTGAAAACGATGTTAAAAGTTTGATGACATATGAATGGAGAAAAGTGAAATTGTGATATTCAACAGGGACAAACAAGAGACATGAATTATACGTCTGTACCTGCCCAGGAAATCATCCTGGTCTGGGTCTTTGTCATATACCTCCACCTCCAACTCTTGACCAGGCACTTCATGGACTATAACCTGATGTACAGGACACACATAAGGACATGAGGACTGACACCGAGTCATGTATGGAAGCTGACTGCAGCCTGATGATAGGAAATGAATCTCATTGATTTCTTTAAAATCAAAGAAGGTGAAATGATGGACTTGAATGCTTCAATGGAAAACAGACTCAAGCACAAATACACTGTGTGGAGGTGCGGCACAAAAACATCTCCCTTTGCCTCACCTCATACACCTCAGCCCACTTAGGAGAGTCTGTGTTATCCACATGCCGAGAGGTAAAGGTCTGAGGGCCCACCCGTATTATGGCATAGGGGTCAGACAGGCCAGCAATGACCCCTTTAACGTAGTTGTCCTTAGCTGCCAGGTTCTGTGCTTCCAGGAGATGAATACGCACCACACCCTGACAAAGAAAGAGAGAGTAAGATACTGCTGTTTCCTCAGAAACGGTGTAATTGTTTTTATCTGGATCTGCAGGTGCATATAGAGGCCTTACCCTGGGTAAGGGAGAGCGAAGGTGGGCGATGTGCAGGCCAGGAACCAAGGGAACCACCAGGCGGTTGGGAAGAACCAAGAATGAGGCAATGGCATCCATAATCATGCTGTCTGACATGACACTGTAATGAAGGGCAAAACATACAAGACGTATAAAGTACAGTGAAAAAACATCAGTGACAATGCAATTGGATTCATGATTATTGTGTTTTATCACCGCTCACTTCAATCCAGGAACGTCCAGCAAATTAGTTAGTCCTGTCCAATTGATGTCCAGTTTCTGAGAAAAGAGAAGACAGGAAATATGCCCAGTGAAATCAATTAGGATTGATGAGAAATCAATGACACACAATCGTACACTGCTATACGATAGTCACACACATGGGGGTTGATGGTGCACCAAGAAAAGGATAAATTGAGAGTGAGTGCAAGGACGTACAGGCCGACGGATGAAAAACATAGTGACTGCACCCACGATGGGCACATCTCCAATCAGAGGCTCCAGAATCACCCGCATCATCCCGTGCAGCTAATGACAGAGAGACACAGAGGACGTCTGTGAAAGCATTGCTGAAGACAGAGAGGTAGCTAATCCAAAATTGAACACTCCTTTTAGTTGAGGTCTTTTGCAAGAAATGCTGTTGCATACTGTACTTTCAAAAGCTAGATGAGAGGACACACCTGGATTCCTTTGACTCCAGCTTTGCAGAAGTACCGTTTCACTTCTACATTGATTTCGACATTGCCAACGTAGCTGAGGATACACAAACAGAAATATTACTCACAATATAAGATTTCTCAAATGTATAACTACCAAAAGCACAATCTAACAAGCCACCTAATATACAGATCCAGCAGGACTTGTCCTTTGTCATTCTCTGTGTGAGCCTTGATTCCAACAACCTTCATGGCCTGAAACAAACAGAAGCACATTTGTCAGAACAATATGAATTATTGTTGTTGTGTGGATGTTTACACCATGGTTTCAGTGCAGCTGTACTCTGCCATCACCTTGTCTCCCATGTCAACTTTGGTGAAGCTGAGGGTCTGGAGGTGGGTGCTTGAGGCCCGGATGGAGGGAGCGATGGTTTCTACCAGGAGCTTCTCCAGGTACTGGCCAACAAAGGGCCACACCTGCTGTAGTACCTGGTGAGACCGACAAGAAAATGCTTATGGATGCTTTCATGTGTCAATGACAAAAGTAAGAGTCAATGTTATATTATCAAGAATGGAATGAAAAGCTACTGCTTCTTGTTAATGTTTGAGCTACACAGTGACAACGCTTTCTGTCGGACGCCTTGGTTTCCTTGAGTAAGAACAAAGGAATGACAGAGACAGCTGGAGCTAGTTGAGCCTCCACAGCTGTTGGTCTTATTTAGGTCTTTGCATACTGAAGGACACATGTAGCAATGTCCCACTTTCTACAGTACATAATGGCTGCTACATAAACTTGTTAGGCCATCAATCGAATCGTACTGGGAAAGAATCTAAAAGTGGAGGCTTTGTTTGTTTATGCCCTTCTGAGACGGAAAAAAGAAAAAGAAAAAAAGCCCACGGCATTGGTGGAGAGTGAGTCATCAGTTGTCTGCTTCTGTGACCGCTGAAGCCTGAACAAGGAAATCTGCTGACCACCCCTCGAGTATTCAACCTGAAACTCTCCTTTGTCTGCTCAGTGACACTCAGATCTTGTGGCCCTGCAAACATGAATCATTTTATTTCTGTGTGTTCATGTTAGTGGCTTAGAGTCTCTGAGCTACAGGAGCGAAGGAAGAAGGGGTGGAACTACAGCTGCAGTTTTATTTAGTTTTGTGAGACCAAGCAGCTCCTCCTCCTTCCTGTCAGCCTGCAATGAAATGGAAATGTTGAGAGGATTGCTTGGCGCTGGGCCTGCCCTCTGCAGCAGTGGCAGCACTCCTGGAGGTGGGGCCTTTGTGCAGCAGCAGCCACAACCATCTATCTGCTAACAGATAGACTTGTTGGTGTGTGCTATTAACTAAGCACACACCAACAAGTGTCCATCACCACCACAGCTGGGATACTGAATAGACAAAGGTTTGTTTGCCGAGTTAAGAATGGAATGGATAGTCGATGATGAGGGGAAGCAAAGATCCTTTATAGTTTACCTTATTAAGCCATTCAACCTTCTCTACCTCTGGGAAGTTGACCTGAAAGAAACAAACACAATACAGACACAATCTCTTAAAATGTAAACAGCCTTGTAAACACACAACACTCAAGGATATGATTCAGCCTTAGATTCATTAATAACATGGCTGATTGCAAACCTGTACATTTCCACTAAGTCTTATACTGGAGAGCTATCTCCAAAAAATCAAGTCAATGATTATAAAGCCAATTTCTATTTAAATATCACACTTTGCACTGCCTTCATGTGAAAGAATAGGTTTGCAACTTGAGTGCTTAAAACGGATTACAAAGACATAGTCAAGGTTATCTCAGAAAAGCATTCCAAACACGTGCTTCGTGGTGAACAATATGGTGACGTCCCTATTTTGCCAGCCACCCTCTAGCTATGCATGCAATCACTGAAATCATTCAGTGAAAGAAGAACCCACAGGAACCTGATTTGGGTGTGGCCAGATGTTCTGAGTCAAAACACTCCAGTGTAGGTCTCAGTATCTCCATTTTACTTGCAATTACAGTCAGGATGTTTGTACACACGTTAGCTATTTTTCTTACTCATTCACTTGCTCACCTTGGCTAGTTGCACCACATTTTAAAGGCTTAAGTGTTGCTCCATTGGATTTTAGTTTAAAAACTCATGCATATAGACAGCAATTTTTGTAATTGTGCAAGTGGAAATGTAGGAGGGACAGAGTAAAGCAATATAATGAAATACAATTAAGAAAAACACACTTGCTTCATCCAATATATTGCAAAGCTGTTAAAGAGTGTATCATTGACAAGGTAAGCTCGAATATTTGTATTAAAGTAAATCATGGCTGAGCTGGAGTGGGAATAATCCCCATAACATCCTTTACAATTATTAGGTCCACTGCATCCTCTATCCACCAGTGCTTGGTGGATGTAGCTCGAGGTTATTCAAGGTCAAAGAGGCCTGAAGAAAGATGACAGTAACAATGAGGCATCCGTCTGTGAAGTCGCCTCTTTTCTTACCCATGCAGGGAGATCTCGTTTGATTCTGGATACCCTCGTGGATGTGTACTCCTCCTCGTCGCTCAGCAGCTGTATGGCTGACTTGAGGCGCGCCTCCTTGGCCTCTCGGGCATGTTTCCACCCGGTATAGACCATCATCCCGAACACCAGCAGGCTGGTGCTGACCCGGTAGTAACCGGCCAGGTAGACGGGGAGCAAGGCACCCAGGCATTTCCCAAACGTCCACAGCACGGCCACGGCGCTGATGCCCCGGGGTTGGGTGCGTTCTGCGTCCACGGCGCTCAGAGCTTTCTTCTCTGCGTCGCCTGCGCTCGGACTCTGTGCGCACTTTGGCCCAGTCGGATCCGGCTTTTCGCCCTGCATAGCGCTACCTTCCGCGGACAACAAACGATCAAACAACCACTCCCGGATGAGAGAAAATAAAACTCCGTTCTAAACTGTGAATGGATATATCTTCACGGTTAACTTTAACAATCCATGTCCAAGCCTGTGAAAAGTACCTCAGCTCTGTTTGTACCGCTTCTAATACGTCGCCCGTCCGTGGCTCATCCTAATGGTCAATAAACGTACCGATTATCGACTCACTGAGTAACAAAAACACGGGTTTAGGAGAAGTGGCCGCCAGCAAGTTGTGTTCCTCAGCCCAGTCCCGTTAGCTGGATGAAAACACGCCCACTGGGGGAAAAAAAAGCATCCTCCACTCTTTCGCTACTGCGTCAAACCGTCAAATTAGTGGAGGTAGGTTTAATGCAACGGAGTTACACTAATTTACTGAGATTTTTCCTGGCGCTGTGCTCACAATGCATGTCTGTTTGAGCCGAGGTAAACCCTGAGTACTGCTACAATGGAGGACCGCACTTTGTGCTGCTGCAGTTTGTTTTAAAACAGCAGACTGAGCATTTTCCTCCATCCAGGAATCCGGTATGACTGAGCGCGCAGGCCGTGGCCAAAAGTCCCTCCCGGTACCTTGGTTCAACAGGCAACAATTCATCCAATTGTTTACAGAGCAACACGGATATAAGGCTACAGAAGAAACAGAGATTATTGTAAAGTTTGCACAGTGTGACTCCTCCCATACTCCCCAAGCAAGATGTGTTTGTGAGGAGCGTTCAGTAAGCCAAACTTGGTTTCAGAATTATTATTTTTACATTATACCTGCAGAACAGCATGGTCTTATTTCCTCCAATTGATTCTGCAGCTAAGGAAAACAATCCTAAACATGAAGCTTCCTTCAGAGTAGAGAAGAACTGGCGCTTAAGATGACAACGTGACTGCCAGAGCTCAGATCTCAACACAATTCAGTCTGTGTGAACTGAATCACACTTCTCAAAGACTTCTTAAAGTTCTACTTTAAGCCTTTTTGTTTTTGTTGAAAGCCTAGACCTCCAGCAGGTATTTTGTTGTGTATGGCATGTGCATATTGATAATAAAAGGATTCAGACAGTCATTGAAATTTAACTTCTGCAAGTTCCTTAAAAAACTGTTCAATGGATACTGATTTCTCTCATGCTAATTCACTGTTATTATGTATTTTAGGTGCATTAATAGAACAATGAGAAAAAAAATTTGACAAAAACAAAGAGACAGGCTTCATTGAGGTGTTTTTTTTTTTCTGTAAATGTGCAAAGAACCACAGTAACTACATGGGAGCAAACAACATTTTAAAGACAAACTGCTTCCCAAAGTCTTCATTTGCTCACATCATGTACAGAACAACAGTCTCAGAAATGTTTTCAACAACACGTATGACTTCATAAGATTGAAAAAATAAAACTCCTCTTGGATATAGAGCTCTTTGCCAGAGTTCATGAGCCAGTCAACCTGCAGGGAAAAACTATGTTGCCACAGAACATATTTGCAAGGAGATAAATACTCACTCTGCCACCTGGTGGAAATACAAGTCTGTGTCTTAGTGTTATCACTGGTGTGCAGACTGACTCACACACCATCTATGTTTATCAAAAAAATCTACACCAAGGATTCACGAGTCCGGGTGAGCTTTCACACCTGCCCAAACACAGTGGACTATCCCTGAAACACACTCTGGTCCGGAACAAACATGTGTGAAAGCACCCTTGTGTTTCCTGTACTACAGTTCTGAACTCATTCAATGTGGCAAAGTTGTGATCCTCATACTCTGACTGGCAATGGGGTACGACACCATGGGGGTGGTGGCATGGCTCATGGTGATGCCAGGCAGAGGCTGCGTCATGGACACAGCCACCGGAGCCACCGACACCGCCACAGGCGCCATGGACACAGGAGGGGCCATTCCCTGAGCGATGGTCTGTGCCAGGGCCGCTGAGAGGGGAGTGATTTCAGGGTTGAGGTGCGGCGGAGGAGCTGTGGGCGGGGCTGCATTAGTTGGAGGAGCCGCAGGGGCCCCGGTGGGAGCGACCAGGTCCTGCTGGGTGACGGGCCGGGGCTGAAGTCCAGCACTGCTCAGGGTGGTGTGGGTCTGGGCAATGCTGTGGTTGTAGGAACTCACTGCACCTACAGGGGGCGCCAGAGTCTGCTCAGTGGGCGCAGGAGTGGAGGAAAGTGTTATCACCTTCGCTTGGCTTCGAAACTGTGCGTTCTGCTCCAGAAGGACCTCGTTTGTGGCAAGGAGATTGGAAACCTGAGAAAGATGTGGTAAGAAAGTCATTAAATACATGAAGTTACTGATGATCACAACACGATGTTAAAAGTTTGATGGAGCAATCAGTTTTAATGAATGATATGCTTGTCTTGCAATGTGACTGTCTGCTAAGGCATAAAAAGGACGTCGATTTTGCCACGTGGTCTTAATAACAACCAGGGGCTTTGTTTTTGTTACATGGACAAACATTTTAAGTTGGCCGCTTTATGTCCCATAGCTCTACCAGACCTCCGCATGATGGTGCTGTTCAAACCAAAATAAAATATATTAAATCTAAACAAAAAGTTCCAGCATTTCATTCATATTTTGACATCAATTTCATGAATTCACTGCTCACTCAGCCAATCCCAGCTTCAGCAGCGAGCACTGGTCGCTTTGTTGAAACTTTTTATTCACCAGCCAAAGTAACAAGCTGTAAACATGTAGTTCGTTCCTCAGAGAACAGCAGCTTTCTCTGTGGTGCCTCGCCACCAGGAGCGTGGATGTGTTCAGTAAACTCATGAACAGAAGTGAATCTTCTTCAGGGATTCTTTCAGGATGTTTGTTATTCTTCTTCACCTATATATGATCTTCTTATAGGAATAGTTTCCATAAAATGGTGTGGATGCATATATAAATCTTAAGATTTATAACAATATATATATTTTTTAAGCTGTCAGATTCAAAACCATTCTGAGTCCATCAATTTCTTGAAAATTCTGAGCATTCAGTATGGCGCTTTTAGCATCAGCTTTCTGGACAGCCAACATGCATGCATTTGAGATGTCATTGTGATATAGCTTTTTTTTTTTAAGTATCTCCTCCATCAACATTTTTCTTCTGTGGATAAAATGTACTTTGTCATAAGTGGCTTTACATTTGACTGAACCCAGTTAACTGATTTCAGACTTTTGGCACATATTCCTTTGTGTGTTCCTCAAATATCAATTTTTTTTTAGTCACATTCAATGAGTGCGAACAATCTGATAGATTCAAATCCAATCATCCCTTCAATATATAGCTGATTAATCACATTTAAAGATAAATGTTGCTTTGCTCTAATATACCTTTTTCATAATCTGCATCATCAATTCTAACTGTTGTATTAGATTTCAAGACTTAAACTTAATAAGGTAACATGATGAGGTGATTGGACAATTTTGTGTACAATTAAATCAGTTGGCTTGTTTACTCATTCCAGGCTGATAGGCCATAAAGAGTTTCAATTAAGGTATGATTCACTAAATTATGATGAAAGTCTTCTTATATACATCCTTCAGAGCTAAAAATGTCTAAAACAAAGAGCGTAACAGAGGAAACAAGCCTGAAGCTACAGATTCTCAGGCCGGAAGGGCTTAGCTGCAGCAAAGTAGCCAGGAGGTGCAGAGGTAGACATTCAGCAGCTGGATACACTCTGCAGAAACAGCTGGAAGACAAAACAAAATCTGGCCCTTTAAGGGTTTCTCCAGCAAGAAATGGCTGCATCCTGATCTGCATGTGCAGGAATGAAAACTGCTGAATGACATCACAGGAGCTTCAGCAACTGAGTTTGTTTTGTCTAATGCAGCCACACCAAAGATTTTCTCTCCAACATTTCATATCTGATATTGTGTAAAAAAAAAAAAAAAAAGTTTACAACATACTAAGTGGATTGAGTTGCTTCAATGAAATTTTGTTGCATCTATATGACAATGACAATAAAATGATTGATTACAGGTGTCCGAAAATATTTTTCCACCACTGTATGTAACAAAATACAAAATGAATACACAATGCGGTTAGCTGATTCAGTTATGAAATACTTTTTATTCTAACCTGCTTCTTTAACTCTTCCACTCTCTTCCTCAACAGGGAATTTTCTTCCTCGAGGAATCTGTACTCCAGAGGACGAGGTGCCAAGGTGGCTTGAACTCCCAGCTCATAGTGTCCGCCTGTGTTTCCGTCAGTCAGACGAAGCCCCTCCAACCGCCGCCGCTTCATCTGTAGAGCTGTGTGGTCCATAGACGCCTCCAGGGAGCCCGGATCAAACAGGCCACTCTCCAGAAGCGGGTCATACACTGAGCATGTACTCCTTTCATAACGTCGCTGTCCTGAAGAACTTATGGACAGACAACTACCAATTCCACCTCCACCTACTCCTCCAACTCCTGAGATTCCTGGATCTCTGCACCCACCCAAGCTGGGGCAGCCCGTCCCCATCACAGTGCTTCCGCCGCCACCTCCCACAAGTCCCTGCATTCCTACGTAAGTACCTGATCCTACGCCACCGATCCCTCCTGCAGCATTCACTAACCCACTGGCACCAGGTCCCATACCAACACCTATTCCAACCCTAGAGGAGTCATATTCATAGTCCTTTTTCACATGCCGGAATTTGCATTTATTGCCCCTCTGACACTCTCCTTTCAGAAAGTCTCTGCAGATAGGAACCTCGCCACGGCTGTGAGGGAGATCCGTGGGGGACAGGCCCAGTCGTGCTGCAACTTTCCCTCTCAGTCTAAGAGGCAATTCTCCAGTTTTCTTGTAATGGTCCTCATCCTCCTTAGACCCGTGGACAAATCGGCAGTTGGAGCGCATACACTCCTTATTTTGATGGTCGTGACAAAAGATGAACTCATTCTTTTGCACCCCCAAGTCTGGCACCTCGTTGACATCAGGATGCCTAAAGCGGCAGCGCTTCCCCCTCTTGCAGACATTACGTATAAAGTCCCTGCAGACACCATCCAATGGAAGTCCTGCACCTTGTCCCCCTCCTCCACCATTACCACAACCATTGCCGTTCCCAAGTGCCCCTAATCCACCCATGGCCCCTGAGACAGAGAGGTTTCCTCCAACACTACCTCCAGAGCCTCCTCTGCCCTCTGCAGAGCTCCCCGTCAAACCAGACCCAGGTCCTCCTTCCTCACCCAGACCACCACCGCTCCCACCACCACCGGACAGGTAGGAACTGTCCCGGTCAGGCATGGCGCTCGGCCCAGCTCAAGGAGAAAATAGCACTCATGTGTATGAGAGGACGGTCGACGTGATCCGGCAAACATTCACATACACAGGTCAGAAAAGCATGAATTTTTTTTAGTCTCTGGAGAAATGCAACCTGGTGCCCAACCACCTGCAAAACAAAAAGAGACACAGGGTGAGACGTCTACTGCAGTGGTAACATGAACTGTATATTAATGTAATAATAAAAGGGAAGGCAGATGAGAAATGTTGACGTGACTGGAACTCGAGATGTGAACACGTTACAACAACCGTGTAACGTTGTAAAAGGCATCATGGACGTTTATTGTATATATTAGTTATATATTAGTTAAAAGTACAAGCAGCTGTAGATTATATGAAAGATAAACGGATAATCGCACCTCAGATTAATGTCTGACTGTCTGCCAGTGAGCAAACTGCACAAAACATGATAAACAATGACTGAAATTATGCGACGATCTGGTCGTCGTGGAAGAATAGCTAACAGCTAGCACGAACTACATGCTAAGTTCTCTCTTACCAAAACAATACACTTCAGAGCACCATCCAGACGAGTGACTCTACAAGCAAATACGATTTTCTACGACTTGAGAGGATGCCTGCTGTCCAGCATCCCGGATTCTCTTGTCTTTGTTGACTCCTTCGAGGCCGCTCCACTGTTGTTTACCACATTTCGTGACGTTTCCAAGTCAGAACTAACGAAGAAGAACGCAGCCGCAGACCTTCTTCTCTGGATCAATTGGTGCTTCACATGCAACGATCGGGTTCATTACCGCCATCAACTGGTCAAAATTGGAACACATTGAGTAGATTTGTCCCTCTGTCACTTGTTTGACACACTGGAGATCAAATTGGATTCTGGCCTGTGATTAAAGTTAGTTTGACATCACTGAAAAAAAAAAGACATTTATTAAAATACGCCAAAGTGAGCGTGAAACACACCAGTATGCCGCTGACGCATTTGAAATATGTTCAGTTGCATTATATAGTAACTACAACCCACACAGCCTCCCTGAATTGTTTGAATATCTCCCAAGGTTTCTTTAAATGGTGGGCTTACTATTGAATACCACTGTACTATTTTGCCAAAAAAGTGCTCTCAATATGACTTATACTTCATAGTTTTAAAATTATATTCTTCAAGGTGAAAGTGTTGGTTTTTCTGACTGAAAGGAAGTCTTGATGTTTACATTAGTACAACCATAAATGTTTATCCACATCCTACAATTATTAGTTAAAAAAAATTAAGAAATTGCCTGAAAAAGAACAAAAGGAAAGGTAAATATAACCATAGATAATCATTATGTTAATTTTTAGAATAATTATACAGCTACAAATTCCACAAAATTCTAAATTGATTTAAATAAACAAAAATAGTTGGCTTTTAAAAATGGTCACCCATTTTTTATGTTATATATTACATAAAAATTGTAGGTCATATTAGCTACGTCCTGAGAAGGCTGAATTGTGAATTGTGAGTCATGAAATCATAAATTGTAAAACCATAAAAGCACACACTTCATATGATGATGTTTACACAGCTGAAGGACTTGCTAACATTACGTCAGTGCATTAAATCTGTTGAAGTTCATGCATATGAATATGTACATTTCAAATCAAGCACACACACAAAAAAGGTTTATTAACAATGAATTGGACAAGTGTGTATGTGTATGTAATTTTACCAGAGAGCAGAAGAAGATGTGGATCAAGGAGCTGCACCTTCACAACATGATCCTGCCTGAAGAATTTTCTTAGAAAAAGTAATAATAAAATCAGATATGAGGAGTTTTAAACTTTTAATAAATCATATACAGAATTGAATTAATCACAAGTACTCATCATATTTATTGAACGTGTTCAGGGAAGCTGGAGCATCTGACTCAGGGAATGGGCAGGTCACTGCTCAACCTGAAACTTAATTACTCCTGATAATATATCTACATGTATCTATGACAATAAAAAAAAAAAGAAAAGCTGTAATTTGATCATTTGCTATTGCTGTCATGAAAAGCGTGCTGCTCCTTGAAGGATCTTCCTTATACAAAACCGTTTCATTTTGTCAGTTTTTTTCTTCTTCTGTCTTTTAGTGTTGGAAATGTTAAAAGTGTTTTCGCAGTTGTCATCAGTCATGAAGAGTCACGTTACAGTCATGAAGTGGTTTAGCAGCAGTTAATATAATGATCACCTTGTCATGTTAGGTGTGTTTAAGACAAATAGGGGAAAAAAATGCTTCTATTATTCGTCTGACGTTGAAACCAGTTATTTCATTTGTGAATGATAATGATGTGTCAACATACAGGGCGGCTGCACTTCTGAAAAAGCCGTGTTGCATCAGGTATTTGCCTGGTAATCAGAGGCAGCATGGGAGCTTTCCACCTGCTGCGAGGCTGCGTCTTGCTGCTGAGCCTGGCCCACAGCCTGCCCGCTGCCCCGGAGACCACCACAGATTACTACCACACCCTGCAAGTCGAGCCAACAGCCACAGAGCAGCAGATTAAAAAGGCTTTCCGAAAACTGGCCGTGAAGTTCCACCCAGATAAGAACAAGAGCGAAGACGCAGAGAGGACTTTCAGGGAGATTGCGGAAGGTAAAAAAAAAAAAACAAAAACACAACAGCAATATGTAAACCTCTTTCATAACCTAGTTCAAATGGTCCCAAACTTTTCACAGTGAGTCCTTCCTGATAAACATGTTGAGCTCTAAAGTAACAATATATTATGTATTGATAATTTTTTCAGAACTGAACCACACTGTAGTTGTGGCTGGCATTATGCCACTTTATTACACACTCTCTCTTCATCGCTCAGAAATGTCAAAACAATAAGCCAGAGTAAGTTCACCGAGCCATGTGAACATATTCTCATCAAGGTCACTGATAATCCAAATTCCTCTTTCAAAGTGTTGTTTTTTTCTAGCTTTGTGCTGATACTAATACAAAACAACAACTAATGAATATTCATGTTTCAAATGTAGATTTTTGTTTTGTGCTATTTCAATACTGTAAGATGTTTTCATATTAATTAAATTTTTCGAAAATTATTTCCTTCAGGTAATATTAGACAAAGCCGAGAAAGTACAGTGTGAGAGTCATGGTCACTAGTCAGGCTGAGAGGTGGTTGTTGTGCTGTAATCTGAAACTGAACCCAGGACATACTTGCTATGATGTGATCGTGCTCTCTGCTACACTCTTGAAAAGCCGTCCACTATTATTATATATTTTTTTTAGGATAACTTCATCACTCTGACCTCTAGATTTATCTTTAGCTCCCCCCACTCCCAGGGACGACCTGCTTCAGTTTGAAAACCACTGCAACGACAGTGAAAGGTGTCCAGACATCAAAACATCTCAGTGATCTCTCTCTCTCTCTTTGCTACTAACAGCCTACAAAGTGCTCTCCAACAGTGAGACAAGGAGGCAGTATGACCTTGTGGGCCATGAAGCTTTCCTGAACAACGACCCAGATGATGACCACGAGCCACACTTCCACTTCTATTCTGAAGACTTCTTCGATGATTATGACGAGGACGAGACACACGTCCACTGGAGCTTTCATCAGGATGCGGACGATCAACACACACATTTCAGTTTTGATGATTTTGAGTTCACTTTTTATTTTGATGATAATGAAGAAGAGCACTTTTGATAAATATGGGTGGGTTTTTTTTCCCTCCCCCATGTGACTGTTATGATTTAATGTATACTAATGCTAATAAAGTTTCTGTATTAATTAAGATGTCTGATGATGCATTTTTCTCAAATTTTTTTGAGAGAAGTCCTAAACCAGCTGTGAAAGTGGTTGTGAGGGCGAAAGGCTGACGACCAGATAACTTAACAAACCGTTGCGTCTTTCTCTTTCCTGTGTGGGAGTGCCAGAGATCCCCAGTTACTGACTAACAGGCCATTAACTCCTGTATTTCTCTGCGCCAGCACTTTAGATTTGGCTGTGTTTTACTCCATTCCTCTCAGGACCATTGTGCACTTTGACCCAGAGGATATCCTGTGCCTTCTCAGCATTCGGAGCGTGAGTGTACTGGAGGCAACGGACAAAGGATCTCTGCAGTTTTGTGCCGTTTTTCAAGCTAAACGGACATTTGAACAAACTTAAAACTCACACAGGCGAGACTGCAACATTTCTCTGCAGGCTTGATCATGATGGTAAGTTTTCTCGGGGAGAAAACGTTGTTTTGAGAACTTCTGAGTGTCATGTGACAGCTTTTTGACTCCAGGGAAACATTCATGGTTACAATGTGGGCATGAGGGCACATTTTGCTTTTTAATTTTTAAGTTTAGTTTGCATTTTTGTTTCTCAAATAAAGAACAATTGCCACATTTTTATGCGCAGGAAGAAGAGAAGGAAGTGGGATCTATTCTGAGCGTCCATTGTCATAACATCAAAATATCAGAGGTTTTGAGAGATGGAGACACACTTACGTTTCTGATTGTATCCGAGAAGGTGAGATTGCAGCTTTTAGATGTTTGATAATGAAGATGGTCCTGTGGTGACCTGCTGATCCATCTGAAGTAAAATGCTACAAACACAGCGCGCTCAGCTGACCTGTTGTGCCTGTCTGTTCCAGCTGTCTGGGACAGGGGAGTACCATGTGCACCGAACCTATGATGACTTTGACTGGCTGCAGCAGCACCTGTTCTCCCAGCAGGATGTACCTGGGATTCAGGGAGTCATAGTCAGTACTTCCTTTTATACTGTATGTGCTGGATTTAAAAGAAAAAACAGTCAACTGTTAATATTACACTCTTGATAAGTTGTATGGAAGCTTTGGAAACTCTCCTTTGGAAACCAGCAGTTTTTTTATTGATTTTTTTTTTTTTTTTTATAACAGCTTCAGCAGTGTTGAGTATTTCTAGGGTTAAACTGTAACTAAATAAGAAACTGCCTTTTTTAAAAAAAAAAATACTTTGCAAGACATAATATGAAGCCACACATAGCTTGTGTTAGTGAGGAGATCACAAGTCAGTACATCCAGATCAGAGGGTTAAGAACTAGTTCTGTCCACATTTTGGAGAAGGATTTAGGTTTTTATAATACCCTCACTGGTTTCCCTTTTCTTACATCCTCCTTTTCTTTTTAATCAGGAAGTTGATTTCAGTGCTGCTAGTTTCCCAGTTGCATTAGTATTGTCCTCTATGAGGTAGAAACAATGCTCGACCAGGACACATTTGCAGGATCATTCTTTCAAAAATGATTTTAAACAGGGGTTATATGTGGTGTGGCACTCATTGTGTAATATCTGAAAAGGTATAAGATATATGTACTGTGACACAGAACAGGTACCACTATTGCTTTTGGTCTGAGTAATATTGTTACTTTTTTTCCCTCTGTGATATATTTGATGGTCAAATGTTGTATTGCATGCGAGGTAAATAAAACTAAATTGAAATGAGTTGAATTAAGTCACATTCAAATATATAATGAAATATAATTTAGGTGGTACTTAAGTTTAATTTGGGAAAAACTATTGTAATCTTTTTTTTTAAATCGTCTTTTTTTTTTTTTTAAAGTTCCCTCCACTTCCTCCAAAATTTCCGATAAACACATCTGCCAAAGTGATGAAACAACTTGGTAGGTAGAGCTTTCAATCAATAGAATAACCACTCGTGTTTTCTACTTCTCTGTACAGTATTTTGATGTGATGTGACTGACATGTTGACGGTTTTCCTGCAGGGTTCCTTGGTTTAGAAGAATTTAAGCCATATGTTAAAGCATTGGAGACTTTCATCCGGCAGGTCGCTGCACACAACATACTCAGCAAAAACAAAGCTGTGGAGATCTTCCTGACCAGCTCAGAGGTAAGTTAACACATTGCATTATTATAACAGCTCCACTTTTAGGGCCAGAATGTTTCTATGTTACCACAGGCTGTAACGTAATGCACTTTTTTATGAGACAGTAAACGGTTAAAATTTCACCACCGTATTTTCAACTGAGAGTTCATGTGACTGAACATGAGGCGTTTGTATAGTGACCGTAAATATGCTGTATGTGAGCCTGGCAGTGGTGCAGTGGTTAGCACTCTGATGTCATAGAAAAGGTCATGGGTTGACATTTGGGCTGGACGGTTCTGTCTGAAGTTTGCCTGTTCTCCCTTCCATCAGGGATGTCAAGCTCATTTTACTCCAGATGTCACAAACAGCTCAATTTAATGGGTAGTGCATCAGATCAGTAAAATAAGAGTAGAATAACCTTTAAATTACGTTTTTTTTATCCTTAAAAGCTCAAAATATTTGGTGCAAAAATGCTCAAAACGTTTTACAAAACCTCTTTTTGAATGTTTGAAACTATGCCATTTTTAACGATTTGTCCTGGTGCAAAATACAGTAAAAAATAAACATGCCCCTCCATAAGCAGTGTTTTGCAGCCTTCAACATGCATGCTATAAAAGAAAACCTCACTGTCACAGTATGGCTTTCATGTTAGTGTTACTTCAGGGAGTGACAGTAATGTTGGGATTAATAGTGTTAGTAGTGTTCACTGGAGCATCA
>OMNM01066037.1:6623-17844 GCA_900302745.1 Parablennius parvicornis | reverse complement strand
TTTTTTTTTTTTTTTTTTTTTTTTTTTTTTTATTGCAGCCATAACACTTAGGTGTGGAGACATTTCAGGAGATTTCATGGGAGATCAAGTCCAGTGAAATGAAATCAAGATTTTATGATTCCATCAAAGTTGGATGAAGCGCTATAAATATTGATTGAAACATAGATTTGTGGACTCCTGTTGAAGATCGCTATTGGAGCAGGTAGTAGAAAGTATTCCACGTAAATATATGGTGATATAAATGATGCCTTGATGAAAACCCACCTGAACTTTTATCATTTAAGAACAGAAACACAAAAAAAAAAAATACTTGTTTAATTTCTAGATCATATAGGTGAATTGCCAATACCTGGACTAAAGAGACTCAGTTGCATGGTTCTCTTTATTAACGCAACCTTTGAAATACAAAGAAGCATCCCACTGTGTGAATCTATGCATTTAGTTAACCTTTATACTTCACTCCTGTGGGACAAGCATCGGGCTCTGAGGGAAGAAGGGCCAAAAATAAATCCATAAAAGGTTATCTAAAATGTCCTGAAAGTGCCACAATCAGATGAGGGATTCATAGTTCTTAATTAGGATAGAAACATACAAAATAAGAATGCAATAATTGCCGAGTTATACCAATAAAATTTAAAAAAAAAAAGAAATATTTCGTACAAAGCAATGAAGGTCACTACCTGAACCAGACTTTGAATCACACCGAGCAAAATGTCTCTGTCCCACCTTTTTCTCTCTTTCCATCCCCTAACCCCAACCGGAACAGAAGAAAATCCCCCACTTTGAGTCTGGTTCTGCAGGTTTCTTCCTTTTAAAGAGGAAGTTTTTCCTTCCCATCATCTCCTCTGCTTTGCTCATGTAGGATTATTAAAAATTTTTTTCCATGAACGTGTCTTGAAATGACTGCATTGTTTTTGGTGCTAGTATTTAATTAAAAAAAAAAAATATTGCATTGAATTCAATTAAAAAGTGTAGTTGTGCCGTTGCTCGCTCACCTTTCTCTGGGTATGCGGACTTGGGGCTGTCTGTGACATCTTTTACTGAGGCTGAAGAGCTTGAAGATGACTCTCTGGGCTCGTCTGGAGAGGAGCCGCATGCTGTTCTCCAGCTGTTCGTAACGCCACTGAAACAGGCTGTCCAGGGACCACAAGTGTTGTATCGTTGACACGTTCAGGAAATAGTTCTGAGGCAGCCTCCCATAGAAGGCCTTGAATTCGTCTGTAACCACACAGAATACGCATGGATGAGGTCAGGCAGTCGAGGCAGATCAATAAAGAACGCTGGGAAACACTGATTGATTCGAGTTCAAAGTTGAGTATTGCACCTATCTCAAAAGTAAATGGTAATATATACCTCATAACCTAGATTTTGTTACTTATTTATTCTTAACTGTGTGAGCAGCCCCAAAGCACTTTACATTATTAATCACATTCACGCACCAATGGAGGCTGCTGCCATGCAAGGCAGCTGTCAGTTCATTGGAAGCAATCGGAATGTGATACGTGTTCATAAATTCTGCTATTTTGCTGTCCTCTTGAAAAAAAAAAAAAAAAATGGTGTATTATCTACGACGCCACTCTCCCCTCTCAAGAGGTACCCTTTATTTCTTTTGTCACCACACAAGCTCCACGTTTAAGTGAAAAGCTCCAATAGCCCCATATCATACAGTACGAATCAGAGAAATTCTTAAGTGTGTCAACATGGAAAAGCACACATACAAAATGGCTATTTGATAAAAAGCAAATAAGCACAACCCCCCCCCTTTCATAAATACTTTATTTGGACACAAACTGGACTTCTCAGAGCATATATCAGTCACATCAAGCAATATATCAAGCAGCAAAGTGAAAAACATATAGAATTATATTTGTTTTGTAAATATCATGCCCAACATTGTATTTCTTTATTTTCAATTTGAGCACTTTTGCTTTGTCAATACTGTACAACCCACATGTTACTGTGCTGTTGTTTGCATTGCAGTTTATGCGTTTGATCCTAAAAATATCCACATGCTATTACAATGGCAAGAGGGATAGTTAGCAGCATATAATATATTTACCAGAAACTAGGAGATCAATAATAACAATTAAAAAAAACCAATATAATATTTAACCATCGGGCACTCAAAATAGTTTGAATAATGAAAATACGATTTTTGTTAAGCTATTCATTCTCTTATTGTTCCCCTTTGTTTACAATTCTAATACCAGCATTTATTCCAAGCTGGTTGTAACACACACACGCACACACACACACACACACACACAACCTTTATTTGTGATCTCGTGCACAATTTTTCTACAAAGATACACACTAATCTAGCGTAACTACGAGGCACTAAGACAGCTATGACAGGTACATTTTAAGGAGAATGCAGTAGGAGAGAAATAAAAAATAATGTGTTAAACAGACTGGAGTTGTGTGCAAATGTCCTGCAAGAAGGAAGCTTAAACATTGTCCCAAACTAATATCGACTTCCAGTAACATAATCATTTGAGAATGGGATGATGAAATAAATGAGTCAATATTGTTTTAATATTTTGTCAATAATTAATAAGCTATTGCATTATTGGTGTGATGGATTGGTGACCTGTCCAGGCTGCAGCCCTGATCAGTTTAAACATCATTGCAGCGTAGAAGTTGGATGGTTGTATTACAATATTGGTTGCACAGTGCATCATAGAAACAGCGTTACAGAATCGTCATTATTGCAAACAACAACTTAAATACAATTTTAAATTGCCAACATTGTTAGGATATTAGCAGTTTGTACATTACTGATTGCTGCAACCCTTGATTGTTAAACGTAATCGGACTGTTTCAGAGCTTAAAGAAGAAAACTTTGTCACACAAAGTCGAATGCATATGCAACACAGAGGTCACAGCAGAAAGCTTCACATTTGTCCCGGAGACATTATGAAGCGCTTCATTAACACAGGTGTGGACTGCCACTACTGTTATCTAAAAAAATGTAATATAGCAATAAGCTTTATCAGAAAATGAACCTGCATTTAATCATGTGGTTTGACTTTGGATTTTGTCGTGACAAATCCCCACGCTCTTTGCAGCTCGTTGTATAGGAGGTAGAATTAGGAAAGACAAAAGCGTGTCCGGATTGAGGATGAACGACACCTGAATGAACTCTTCCTGATTGCCCCTCCTTGTAATTTCCAGATTCTCTCTGCTGATTGCTCTATAGGAGAGATGAATTTGTCAGTTGGGTGTCTTCTCTCCATCCTGCAAACAGGATTTTTAGAGCCGCAATGACAAAACCACTGTCCAACTACATGTGCTCATAACGCCACGATTCACTCATTATAGTCTATTTTTGCATATTTTGAATTAAACTTTGACAATAAGGCCACATTTACACGAAAACATTTCAAGTGGAAAAAGCATAATTTTTGCATTTTCATTTCAGAAAGGTTTTGCGGTTACATGGCAATTTTTCAAAGACGACGGAGTTCCCATATCAGGCCATGAGTTGTGTTGTTAGTTGTTTTTTGGAATAAAACCACACACACGTGAAAACAATACGCTAGAAAACATTAACAAGGTTCAGTCCACTAATATTTGTAGAGATAGATGACAAAGTTGGAATGCTATGATCAGGTGACTCAACACACAAACTATTTAACTACCAAAACTGCCAAGTCTGGGAGTCATGATCTCGGGAGGCAGCCATTATTGTTACTGTCCCTCTAGTCGCGCATTTTTAGGAGAACTACTTACAACGGTCGAGGTGCACATGACCAGTAGTAGCATTTCAGAAAAGTTGCAAATTTGCCCCTTTGACGCAGATTCGGTCCGTTTTCATAAAGTTGTCTTTTACCCCCCATTCACATGGAGACAGACTTGGTGCGTTTTCGAAACGTTCCACCTAGGGAGCTATTTTGAAAAAAATTGCATTTTAGGTGGATCTGAGCACTGTTGTCATGTAAACAGACACACAAAACACAATAAAAGTTTTCAATTTTCACTTGGAAATAATAATAATATTGAGGCTATCATGTCCTCTATTGAAGAAAAATAGATACAACAATTAACAACTATGTAGTAACTATTTTTTTTTTGGAAAAGTTTTGTGTGTACATACATGTAGATACAATATTATAATTTTTATCCGCATTTATTTAAAAACTTAACACTTAGCAGTGACACAAATCATAAAATCTTAAGTGAACTTATCACAAATATAATAATGTCGTAATAGGAAATTGTTCCTCAATATAACATTATCATGTATTTTGTATCATTTCTTTAGGCAAATGTGAAGCAAACAATTTAAGTGAAAAAAATATTATAAGCAGCAGGTCATCGGCTATGTTTTAAGTATAAAGCTGGCCATGATTTACAACATTTTCAGGACTTTCAGAGCTTTCTATGGTCACCTATAACAAAGTTGCTTTGAGAGCCTCCATCACAATAAAAAAAAAGTGACAAGCCAGTCTGGAGTTGTTTTTAGTCAAAATCAAAATAATTTTCAAAATTTTAATTGACGTATAATATAATCAATACAGCACAATCATTGAATGTAATCAGTTCATTGTTGATCACTTTTTTGATTTATAAACATTATGATGACAGACATAATATCATTAAAGATTAACAATCACACATGTATATAGTGATTTACTCCAAACTAATGTGTTGTTTTCAAAACAAAGTTTCCTAAATAGGGACAAAAGTTATTAAATATTCTCATTTGTACAGAAATTTAACAGTATAGTTACTTTGTTAATTCCCACCTCTGGCTAAAGTCGAGTGAAGTGTGACTTTATGACAGGGATCATTGTGAAGGCTACATAAAATTGTAACATCACCACCAAGAGGGCCAAACCGTGACTGAGCCCATCTGTCACTGGGATTTTTTGAATTATGGTAACTATTTTAATGGAAAAGACAAATTGCGTGACTCTAATTTTAATGAGCATGCATGTGTTAGATATTTTTACCTGACCTCACAATGAATCCATAAATAAATAATAAATCTTGCACTGTATGATTCCATTGCCACATCAATACAATTTGCCTCTTTTGCGACATACTGATTTTTTTTTTTTTTTTGTCGAATTAGAAAGTGGTGGTAATTTCCCTAAAGGCCGTTAACTGCCAATATTTAGACACAAGACGAAGAGGTACAAAAGAAAATGGTCAGCATGAGAAGGAGGAATAATCAAGACACCTGTGCTGGATCTTCATCATCCACGACATACTGTAGTTATTACTTGATGCAGGTGCAAAGGAAATGCAGAAATTAAGTTTTGGGTTGGGTTGAGTGTTGGCCCTCTTTGATCTGTGCATGAGCTGCAGGACAAACAACAAATGTTTTCACCATTTAAACCATTTTGAGCAATCATAGAAGGTGTGCAGACCCTGCATAAGAATGTACTTTATTTTTCTTTTTATGTTTTTGCCTTACTTCAGTATTCTGTTATATCCCAGCTGTTGCTCTGTTGGTGAAGCTCAATTGTAGGGTTTCTATTTGTCAAATTTCCTTCTGCAATAAACTACACTAGAAATTGGGAGGTATTTGGGCTGTAAATCACTTTAGGTACTGCTGAAGCAGAGGAGATCACTGTGGAAGTGAAATCCAATTAACATATTTTTTTTTCATTTTAAATACATAAACAGCCTATTCATGTTTTTTATTTCTAGTAATGGGGAATTTCTCTGTAATTATAGGCTTGCTTTTAGTCATGATATCCAATTTAAATTCCCTTTGTGCGTTGTGTTATAGGTAGTTTGAGGAGAATTTGAGGAAGATGTTTGTGTGATGTGTGTTTGTTGTGTATCTTTTGGACTCCTACTGCTATGCTAATTTTGGCTCATGGATTATCATATGATTTCAATCATTTAGATTTTGCTTTAAGTTCTAAACATATAGTTTTTGAATAACATTTTTTTTCACATATGTATTGTTCATTTGAAATGAATTTCACAACCTAATAGACATAAGTCATCCTCAGAGTCCTTGACCACTTTGTCATCTTGTCACCAAATTCCATAGTCGTAATAAGACTCCTGGCTTCTTGTTGAAGCAGCACATTTATCTTTGCTCTCTTGGCTGGGTACCACACAGGTAACGTCACAAGAGCAAAGTACAATCATCCCAATGATGTGATTGAAATCAGGCTGAAAATGGGTAGAAATCGGGCTCAAAGCTATACGATACACACATGACTTGATCTGAGTGCATCAGCGACTCAAGACACCATAGTTCATATGAGCCGAGAGTAACCATCAAAGTTAACAATAGGAGTCACTTTTCCCCGTCTTCTTTCCGAGGCAAGCGGATGAACCTTCTGGCATCTTCTTACGGTGATAAAACGGCGGGGTTAGGAGTCTGTGATATCGCTCACTGAAGGACACATTTACGACACTTGAGGGGTGTCTGTATTCTGGGCACGCTCCTGGCCTTGCTTCACAGCCAGCTATTAAAACATAAACTTTGAAAGTAATTGCACTTACGGATATTTCAGGCAAATCTGAAGAGTAGAAAAAAAAAAATGGACATCCATTTTGATTTCACCTGAGTAATAATCGCCAAGGCAGGGTGACCGAGCACAGCAATAATAACCAAACATTATGCTAAGAGCTTCCATTCAAACTCTGTTTCCCCGGTGATATGAAAAGCTGGACTGGAAATAAATGGGTTTTATAGCTGATTAATCTGCTCCAGACATATTGTAAACTACCTGAGCTGAGAGCTGTTGATTTTATTATTTTTTTTTGTTTTGTTTTGGGTTTTTTTCATCTGGTCATGCTGCGTTGTTAATTTGCAGTATGCAGATAAGTGTGCCCAGATCCAGGATTCTCAACCAGCTATTACAGTTCAACCATAAATCATAGAATAGGGAGGGACATACATATAGGATTTTCACTCAGGTTTAATGGTGCAGATAAAACACTCGAATTCATCCCCACCTCCCCTCATATAAATGATTTATATTAAAAAATCCAGCTTTTCTTGCATTTAAGATGAGCCTTGTGATGAGAAGGGGAAGCAGAAATCTATTATTCTTCATGAGTGTTTCCTTACCTGATTCTTCAAATTCTTTATAGAGCAACCCCCATGTCTCTGTGATCCTGTCCAGGCTCTCCTCCATGGCTTGGATGTCCATGTAGGGACAGTTGCACTCCGGGAACTTTAGGTCACAGCTGCACCAGCAGTCATTCCCGTGGCACACAAAGTCACCCTCTCCATTGCAGGCGATGTAGCTGAGAGCAGCCTGCACAAAACTTTCTCTCAAGTAGTCTGGAAGGATCACTTGCAAGCCTGTAAAACCAACCCGGGTTTAGTGCTGCCATCAAAGTGTGAACTTGGGGGAGTGACAGTGAAAGCGTAGTGGCAGCATAGCACTGGCTGAGCTTATAAATTACTTAATAAAATCTATAAATCTGTATATTTTGTATTCCAGAGAGTTACTGCTGTTTGCTTCATGTGCTTAAATTTAGCAGGGGAAGGCTTGATCCTCCCCTCCAAAAAAAAAAAGAAAGATCTACGACTGTCACAAAAAGTAAAAAGAAAAAGACACAAACCTTGTAGTTGAACTTTATTTTCCGGGCTTTGAACCAGCACAGAGCTGACAGAGTCTAGGTTATCGTAATTGCTGCACCCAAGTGGACCTGTGCGGGTCTCTGTCACCTGCACAACAAAAAGAAACAGCTTTTTTATAATTTCACTCTGTATTACTTTTGGGGCAAGCACACAGTTAAATTAGGCATCTTTACACAATAGGATTTGCTTAAGATCTAATACAAAAAGTGAATTGTGCAACACACCAATCAAGATGTTAAATTATGACCACTTGAAGCAGCAGTCAATAACACGTTATCTTTTTACCATGTCGCATTTTAGTAGTTGGGCCACATCAGTCAGAAAGAGAACTTTTTGTCCAAAAAGGGTTATGTGTTGAAGTAGAAAAATAGTGTGTGAAGATTAGAGCAAGTTTGACAAGAGCCAATTTGTGATTGCTCGCAAACTGGGTCCCACATGTCAGAAAACTGAAGCTCTTGTTGGGTGTACCTGGACTCCAGTGGTCAGTATCTATCTGAAACGTTGGAAGAAATAAAAATCTACTAATCTAATGAAAGGCTTATAAGCAGTGAATTGATGTACTGGGAGAGCGGTTCAGTCCAAAAGATGAGCTCAAACCGCTGGTAATGCAGAATTCAGAATACACAGTATGTCACAGTTTGCTATGTATGTGGCTGTCTGACTGGAGACGAGTCAGGGTTCCCATCCTGACCCCTGTTTAATATTGAGAATCCCGACAGTGGTTATATGAGCACCAAATCCAGATCAGGGAGCCTTTAACCATGGTTCCCCCGCACAGTGTGTGCCGGGACAGGATGGGCCGGCTTTACGTACCTCCCTAAAAGTTGTGGCTGGAACCAAAAGAAGAACAACCAATGATTATAATTTTTCGTCAATCCTCCATTGAGGTACCAGGCAAAACGGAACAGATCTCATTAGAAGAAGCAACAAGGCAGCCGTCTGCTGATTGGTAGTGACGATCATCACTCTCGACAAGTAGCAATATTAAAATATTTCATCGGTTTAAATACCCTGCTTTGTATGCACTGGTAGTTTTGTTTATTGAAATGCTGGCAGGTTACAGAGCACCCTGGTAAAGGAGGAGATTCAGCGGGAGCTGGACGTTGCAGTTCACAGTAACGTTTTGCATGATGTGTCACAGACATTGGATGCTCACGGCTTTACTTGGACTTCTGCATTGGTCACGTGGCTACTGTTGCATAATGGCTTTACATATCTGCGTCATTCACAACCCCGCCTACATTTTAACCCGACTCTCTGTGGTGGGACCGTGCAACACAATTGGGTCTGGGTGTGCTTTGCCTTACCATACCACCTCTACCCATCCCGCTCCACCATATACTGCGCAGTGAGACCCAAGGTTTTGAAGACAGAGTTCTGATTTGATGAATGTTATTTTTTCCCCAAATAAATTGCAATTTGACTCAAATGCAATAATCTCTCACAATGCTATGAAATCTGTTCTCTATGTTTTCCCCATCTCTAAGGATCCTGAGCAGGATTCAGGGGTTAAAGGCTTTGCTCATGGACCCACAGTCATGACACATCTTCAGTAAGTTTTAAATCCTTTAGTCACTAAGCACTGCAAGTCATGGGAATGGCAGTGTGTATGTGTTGCTCAATGTAAAACAAACAGAATGAACTACATGAGGAAGACAGGCCAGAGGAAGTGGCATGATGCTGTATCGGTTAGTGTTCTACCGGGGAAGTTTGTGCCTTTGCATCCATGTGGATGATACTTTGATATGTAAGACCTTCATAAACTTGGCTACAGACCATGGAAACCCTTTTATGTAGATACCATTCCCACATAGAAGTGGGCTCTTTCAGTCAAGATAATACGGCCTGACACAAAGCAATACTGCTTCAGGAATGGGTCAATGAACTAAACAACTATCATGAAGCGTAAACCTGGCCTCCATGGTACTCAGATCTTACTCCAATTGAGCATTCAGTGGGATGTGCTGCACAAAATCCGATCCATGAAAAGCCCACATCACAACATGCAGAATCCAAAGGATCTAACATCTTGGTGCCAGATACCACAGCAGACCATCAGAGGTCTCGGGGAGCCCTGCCCCGACAGGACCTTTTGGCAGTAAAAAAAGGAACCTGCACAATACCAGGCAGGTGGCCATAATTTTGAGGCTGATCTTTCTTTTCAAGTGAATGTCTACCTAATCGATTGTACTTTGGAATGTGAAGTAGAACAGAAAAAACACTGCAATTCTTGGCTTTGTAAGGGAGTTTTGCTCCAAATCTTTTTTTAAGCCAGCTGCATTTTTTGTCTTCCCTGCTTTTTTCTGTTTTGTCTTGCAACTGATTGAAGACGTTTCGATTGACCTTTGCCACAAAGCAGCTCCGACAAAGCACCCTTTTTCACTTCATTTGCAAAACGAGATCTTATTTCTGGGCTCCGCTTTTTCTTGCTGTGACATAGCAGGGAGCACCTGAGCTGTTCCCATTTTTCTCCCTTTGTGGTTGCGGCACACCATATTTTGTTCAGCAATTTGTCCTGGTCAGGCTTGTCAGAGGACAGTTGGTGCAAAGTGACAGATGGATGAGGCGAGACAATGAGGGTCAGTCGATCAGTAACACCATCATCGAGGGCTAAAGGGCTCGAGAGCTCATATGAACCCTGTGCTGCAGGGGAGTGAACACTCAATATGGGGCTCTTTAATCAAAAGTCTAATCCAGAGGAGATGGTTGAGAGCAAGAATAAATATCCTCCGTTGATGGAAAAAAGGGAAATGAGGATAATTTCAGTGACAATCTCCCGCTATAACATTTACATTCACATAACTCCCTTGTTTTCCTTATGGAGGATTTAATGCTGATATGACTGTGGGAAATGAGATACAACCCAAGGTTTCGAACCACATGAATATTGTAATCATATAAGGAATTATTTGATATGCCATATGATATGCCATATGGCAAAACAATGACTGATGAGCAGAGCATTCAATTTCCGCTTTGCAGAGCAGCTGCTATTCACTGTAGATACATTCTGGTATATTACAAAATACTTAATAGGACATTATTGGCCACCTGTATCTTAGCACGTCATTGTATGAGGCAGAGCAGCAAAGGATTTGATTCTGTGGAAGATTTGTTCTGTCATTTCATTCATAATGACAATGTTAAAGTCCAGGTTGTACAATGCAAATGATATATCCCCAATGTGCTTAGTTAGACAGAAAAAAAAAAAATGATGAGCAAAGTATAACAAAATATTCTGTATTACGTATGCACTGAATATAGGCACTGTAGAAAAGTTAAAATCTTTCATGGCAGCATGTAGTCACCAGAAGGCAGTGCACACATTGTTACATTTTATTAGTGGAGAATATATTTCTTTTATCATCTTGTGTGAGCGACAGTTTTACCCTTCAACAAATATGCTGTCATTTGTGCATCCACTAATACAATCACATCGAAAACTAACTGTGTGTGTTCGTGTGTGTGTGTGTGTGTGTGTGTGTGTGTGTGTGTGTGTGTGTGTGTGTGTGTGTGTGTGTGTGTGTGTGTACTGTATATGCTGAAGTAATTTTCATCTTAATTATCATTAAACAACATTACAAGTAACATATAGGCGCAAGTACTTCCTTGTTTCTTTACATTCTTTTTACATCCCTTTCTATTTCCCTGTGATGTTGA
>OMNM01066030.1:22759-38367 GCA_900302745.1 Parablennius parvicornis | reverse complement strand
ACATGTGGAGGAGAAGAGCAGAGGAGGTGAAGGGGAAGAGAGGAGGAAGAAGAGAACAAATGGAGGAGAGAAACAGATGATGAGGAGAAGATTAGTAGAGAAGGAGGTGGTGAAGTGAATAAAGACCAGGAGAAATGGAGAAAGAGATGAAGAAAAGGAGGAATTGAGGAGAGAGGAGAAAAGAGAAGGAGGTGGAGGACGAAGGAGAGAAGAGGAGGCGAGGGCCGCATGAGAGGAAATAAGAGAGAAACAAATGGGAGAAAGTGGTGGACAGGGAGGTGAAGGAAGGAGAAAAGAGGAGAATCAAGGAGAACAAAACACAAGTCAAATAGAGAAGGCGGAGGGGATGGATAGCAAGAGGGGACATGTTCAGAAAGAAAAGTTAAAAAGGAGGAGAGAAAGAGAACAGGTGGAAAAAGAGAGGTAGGAAAGTCAACAGGTGGTGAAAACCACAAAATTAAATTCATGTGAAAATGAGAATAAAATGAAAGAGCAGAGAGAAAAGGAGGAGGAGGACGGAGGGGAGCCGAGAGGAAAGAAAAGAGGAGGAATGCAGCATGGAGGAGGTGACAACAGAGTGGGGAAAGTTGCAGGTGTGACGCAGCGACGTGAGGAAATACCTGAAACAGGAGGAGGCGGGAGGAGGACAAGAAGAAAGGAGGAAGAGGAGAAGAAGAGAGGAGGAGGTGGAGGTATAAGAGCAGCAGAGAGCAGACAACCTGCGGCACTTCATCATGTCTCTCCTCCAGATCAGGACTCTCCCTCTGCTCCTCCTCGGCCTCCTCGCGCTGCTGGGAGGAGGAAGAGGAGGAGGAAGTAGTGTTGTTGCCATGGTGACGGCGTCCTCCTGCCAGCAGGAGATCCCCAGCGGGCTGATCAGAGACCTGTGGAGCCGAACCAAACTGGTCATCCACAAACTACCGGTGAGCCTCAAAAACTGAATTATGACCAGTTACTACTACATATAACCAGTTATTAATGATTACTACTAGTTATAACCAGTTATTAATGATTAGTAGTAGTTAGGACTAGTTAAAATGTTCCACAGTTTACTACTAGTACCTCTTAACAATCATTTGTAATAGTTGATTGTAGCATTATTCTGATTTATGAGTGTAATAAATTATCAGTAAACTGCAGATTAGGTCCATAACTAACCTGTAAACTGAGTTACAACTAACCCTCTGTTTACTGCTGGTGAACATTGACAATCATCTTAATTGATCAGTTCTGAAATCAATAATACGTTTATATATAAAAATAATCATCATTGGTGGTAAATACCATAACTAACCCGTTATCTATAACTAGTACTGATGAAGTTTTTTATATTAACAAATGCAAATAATAATAATATTAATGCTGGTAAGATAACTAATTAACTTGTAATTAGTAGTTAGTGATAGTAAATTCATCCATAACCATCAATTATGTGATTATTATTATCATAGGTTTATACCTAGTGTTGATCAGGTATTGGTAGTTAATAGTCGTCTATACAGATCAATTATTCTGTTTTAAAAAATTGTCAATAAGCAGCTTAGAAGATCAACCGCTGACCTGTTAACTGACATTGATTACCAATAAATAATACTGATTGAGCTCACTGACCGTTTATTATCATATATACATATATACATTATAACTGGTTATAATGTTACTATTAATCAGTTTTCTAAGTAATGGGATGAGTACGTTTAACATAATTAATATCAATTACATTCAATCACCTGCTGATTAGATCAATAACTAACCTCTAAAAGGAAATATGACCAGTATTGATCTGACTGGTAAACAATTTAATTGTTTGTTTATCTGTAATAAACAATTTTCTGATGACGTTTGATGGGTTAATTGATCTGACCCTAGTTGTATATAACTAGTACTCTTTTACATGTTTATAGTAATTTTGAAATAATCAAAATATTCCCTCATAAGTTGCAGATGAGACTTAAAATTTTATAATTCATCTCATTAGAAATTCAGAAATGTTCAACAAGACAAAAATAACCGTCACTAATCAATACTTTACGATCAATTGATTCTCATTCTTGATCAGTTTAGTAATTTACTTTGATCAGTTTTGTTATTGAAAACAAAATTATTTCAGATTTAATACTTTACTTTATCACCTCTGACTGTTGATGAGTGATTTTTTTACTTAATCATTTTTTATTCATTCAAAAGTTCCCAATAACTGATATCAATTAGTGGAACAATCAATCTCTTTCTGATCTGATCGAGTGTTTTACAAAAGCTTAACCAACGACTGAGTTCCCATTTAAAGTCTAAAATGTATTGTTTGATTATTGGGGAAAATCAAAGAGTGGCAGGTTGGTGTACCGCAAGGTGCCTGTCTGGGACCACTGTGATTTTAATTGTAAATCTTGAAAGATATCAAGTTTAATCTGGCCTGTGGGATTAGAAAAAAAATACATTTAAAAAAATACATTTTTGAGACAGCTGTATCTGATTGTCCAGTCAGTGAACTCCACAAGGAGTTTGAGTAGGAAGTGGCCGAAGCTTGAGACCACGAAGTGACCAGCAGATGGCAGCAACGCTCCAACCTCCCGGTATAGAGGACTCCGACGTGTCTTAGATTAAATCTCCCTGCTGTGAGGCTCAGATAGAGATGTGTTGAAGCACTGAGAGCTAAAACGTGAAAGACAGAACTGAAGGATTTGGAGGAATAGATGTCGGCGTCAATGTTACACCGCGAGAAAGACTTTGTGAAAACAAGGTGAAAGCTGAAGAAATGCTGAGCCAGCACAAAACTTCTTCAACCAGAGTTTTAAGAGACACGATGTGGTGACGATGGCGGAATTACAAGCTCATTGATTGACGATGAGTCACTACTTGGTATCCGTGGAGACGAGCTTGTATGTATTCTAGTTTTTCAGGCAAGAAGGAGGCATTCTATCATTTCAAACCTGCTCGCCTGAAAAGAAAAAAGCAAAATACTCCTGGAGACAGACATGACTTTCAGCTTTAGCAAACCAAGTGGTAACTAAGGTACCAAGTGGGTCAACAATGAACAGCCGACATGGGCAGAGCGCCCCCTATAGGTTCACTTATGTGGGCTTCCCTTACAGGTCCTTGTAAAGAGAACTCCAATCTCCACCTGTCCACATGTCGAAATGTCCTTGAGCAAGATACTGAACCCTAAACTGCTCCCAGTGGATGAACTTTTAAATTGTTGCTCTTTTCAGGTTTGAATTTTATCAAAGTTCCAGCCTCTAATGGTGCACGGCATACATGAACGTCCATAAAGTTTCTGACGATCCTGCCGTAAACTCACGTTTCCATCAAAACATCAGCGTTTGCTCACAATACGAGTGTTAATTTTTTTTTTCATCTGTCTTCGTTTTTTTTTTTTGCTGAAACCAGATCAAAGTTGAGGATCAGATCAAAGATTTGAACCGAGAACGAAACCAAATTATGAAAACCCTGAAAACATGTTTCACTCTCAGACATCATCAATGCAGGTCACTGATACAACTAATAGATTACAGTTACTACACATAGTAGATACTAAAAATAAGAAGTAACTAATTGGTTGTTTTATTTAATGAAAGTCTTTTAAAGAACCCTGGATCGTTTTTTCTCCCAGTGTTTCTTAGGAAGAAAAGCTAATTGCTATGGAAACCTGCCAATGCTAATCACAGTTATTTTGAATTCAAGCTAAAGCTAATGCTACTTTAATGAAATAGCAACTGGTCAGATAACTGCTTCTACTTGATAATAATTATTTAATGTTTTGATGTGCAGACAGAAGAAAAATACTCCAGACGACACCGACTCCTCCCCAAGTTCTGCACCAAATGTCCACAGGTCAGTGAGATTAAATCCAGATTATAGAGCATCTTCCTCCCACCCACATATGTAACAATTGGTCTGCAGTAACTAGTTTCTTGGTGACGTGGTGTGTATGACTCCTCAGCGTGTGATTGGCTGGCAGGAGTTGAGGGAGTTGATTGACATTTACCAGAGGAACGTGTTCTGCAGGGAGGTCATCCAGAAGCTCCTCCCCCTCCATTACAGCAACCTGCTGTACCGCCTGCAACACACACTGCATCACTGTGTGAGTACACAACAAATACACAACCATGATAATACACAGAAGATGTTCATTTTGTTGTTCTTACACATATATTACAGAGTGTATTATTACTCTGCTGTGTAATAATACACAGCAGGGACAAACGTGCAGTGCAACACTGCTCGAGTACACAACAGAGACCATACACAACCTTGGTAAAACACTACTGCCACAACACATGACTGTAATGACACAGAGCAGCAACAATATGCATCCGACATTAATTGTGTATGTTGTGTTTCAGGCTGATTCATCTAAACCTTCTGATTACTTCAAAATCATCAAGAAACTAGAGCGGAAACTTAAAAAGGTAAACTGCAATACTGTGAAGCTACAAGTGCTACAAACACTGCTAACGCTACTGCTTCACTGCTACTCCAGTTACTGGGACTGCTACTTCTACTGGTACTGCTGTTAATGCTACTGATGCTAATGTGGATTTTAATGCTAATGCTTGCACTGCCAATCCTACTACGACTACCACTTCTACTACTACTACTACTACTACTACTACTACTACTACTACTACTACTACTACTATTGCTATTGACACCGCTCCTGCTACTTCTACACTGATCAAAGTCTTGACAAAAGTTACAGCTGAAGGATCGATGTGGTTCAGTAGTATTTTGAGAAATTGCACTGTGTACAGATACTTGGTGTACTGATACTCAGTGTATTGATACTCTGTGTACTGGTGGTGTTGCTCTGATACTGATACTCAGCATGATACTCATACGGATACTCTGTGTATTGACTGTGCAGGGGAGCAGAGATGAACGAGCGCTGAAGGCCGTGGGAGAGTTCACCTTCATCCTCCGCTGGATCGACGAACTGGCACAACACCACACGCTGTAGTCCTTCATCATCATCATCATCATCATCATCATCATCATCATCATCATCCAAAACAGTATTATCGTCATAATCATAAAAATACAGTAGAATCTTTATTAAAAAAAAAAAACTAGAGAGTTATCATCATCATCACTGAAGAAAAATATTTTTATTTAGTTTTCACTGCTGTGAAAAAATATATTTTGAATGAAAAATGTATATTTTAAAACATTACGTAAAAGGGACCTAAATTAATATTATAATAAATTATTCATATCATCATCATCATCATTAATATTTTGTTTCATTGTTGAATTTTTGTTTCTACTCAGACTCTGAAAATTCAGTCTTAAACATTCCTAAGGTGTTGAAATTGATCTTAAATCTCATCTAAAACATCAAATGAACAACAATTTAAAAGTATTTTCAATTATCTTAAAAAACAATCTCACAGAAGTGGGTCTAAAAATGATGAATGTCACTCAAGCTGCGAAGCTTCCAAATCCTTATTATTGTTTTAAATACCTTTTCTGGTGGATTTATTTATTTTTAATGAAATATTTATTTTACTTTCAGAAACTACTTGAAATTTGAATGTATGAAGGAATCTATATCTTATATAATATTTCTATTTATGTGAAATCTGCTTGAAATCTGCTTGAAATAAACCAGTCTTTTTCACTTCTGCCTTGACTTTCTTTGAATGAAAATGAAAAATTTGCGCTTTGTCTCCATCTGGGGGTCGACACCCGGTATTACAACACATAGTTTTTCCTTCTTTGAGCGACGTTGCTCTTTTCTTTAAATCTGCTAGCGATCAAACTTTAATGTCTTCACCTTATTTTGTGCTTTTCAACCACAAAAAACACTAATAAAAACTTATGTTAAAGAAAATAGATTTGAAGACTTGACACGTACGTTCGATGAATGAAAAAGGTCAAACTGTTCAGCATGAATTGAAACTGAGTCATGATGGCATCTCCTGCTACCTGCTGGTGGAAACTCCACTGCAAAGACGTTAAAAGCCACCGAGAGCTCTCCGCCTCCACCAGTGACACAACCCTGAACTCCTCCCGCAAGCTGCTGAGTCACGCTTCCCCTCACACTGCCTCACTCTTTAAAGACATTTATGTCCAAATGAATAAATACTATTAATTCAAATTTTGTAATCTCTTGCAGCAAAAACTGACATTAAGAATGACCAAAATCTAACTTATTTCACAATTTCTACTTAAAGTAATCGTCCAAATGGCCCCAAGTCTTCATTAAATATGTTCCACACCACGTCTCTGCAACCCTCATCACCAAAAGAGCCATGTTGGGGATTTTCCACCACATACAGTTCTGGAGCTGCAGAAAAATTATTGAATAGTTATAATTTAATTATACTTTGCTTCACTTTTTATGCTTATATTGCAACTTTTCTTCTTTTCTTCCATGAATTTTTGCAACTTTATCCATTTCATTCATTTTGACTACTTTACCTGTGCATTGCTTAATGCTTAGAACAAGTTTAGGTAGATTAGCAAATTTTGAAAGTTATTTTATCATTTTAACTGTTTTTATATTTTTTCTTGTTTTTTCTTTGAGTAGTTTTAATTATTTGATAAATTTTTTGTTATTTAGCCAAGGGATTAGACCATTTTTGAAAAACAGTGTGGTATAGGCACATGAAATAAAAATGAAAGCAAAATGTTGAGTTAAATAGTATTTTCTGGAAGTTTCATGGAGCAACTGCAGAGGGGGTAAAGACCCCTGTTTGACACGTTACTGAGTGAAACTGAAATAAACTTAATTAAACATAACTTAAAAGACTTATTTCTGGCTGTTCTCTGTTTCCTGCCTATAATTTCTCCTATTTTTAAGATGAATCGCTAAAGGAAATAGGAGCTACTTCACAATAACTGTGATGTGGGTGATTTTGGTTTGAACAAAGAGCCCAAACAAACAAACTATCAAACTCCAGATTTTCAGTTTCAACTGAGATCCAACATCGATAGACATGTTATAACAAGGAAACATGGGATTTCCAGATGATGACTCCTTTGGCAAAAGACATATGGCATAATTAACACAGCTGATAACGAGTGCAACATTTGTAACGCTAACATTGTTAGTAGTCATGTTCAGATGAGATTGAGGTGGTATGAGGGGAACCCAAATCAAAATTTGTATAAGGTCTCTTAGGCCCTGTCCACACGACGCCATTTCGTGTAACTGCATAATTTTTTGTTTTATCATCCACACGACTCAGCATTTTAGGAGCCTGAAAACGGCATTGTTCGGAAAACTCCTCCTCGGTGTGTCATTTTTTTTTCTGTTTTTGGTGTGTTTCTTCTGTGGCAGAGTTACAGCGCCACCTATAGGCCTGGCATGTGAACAACATAGTTTTGATTCATTTTCCTGGTGTCATGTGGACACAGATGTTTTCCAGTGTTGAAGGTGAACTTTTAAGAATGACGGGGAGAAAAAAGGTCATTTTGGCTCATGTTGGCGGGGCCTGAGAGGCCTGGGCTAACATTGTTAGCATGTCAGCTAAACATGGGATCTTTCTAAAGCTCATTATACACTGTGAGATTTTTGACTGCCACAGACAAAAGATCGAAATCGTAAGAGAATCGCGGTCAAAGTTTTGGTCTTGGCTCTGAATCGGCGGTGCTACTTTGTGACAGGTTCAAGGACGGCTGTCATCACCAAAGACAACCTGTAATAAAATTTAGACAGTGTCCAATATTTAGGGTTATGGTGACTGCTGCTGCCACCTGTTTGTTACGTTTACCTGTCCTGTGTTCTGCTGAAAAAAAAAAAAAATAACTGGAGCCAGTAAATGCTAATGTAAAATGCTAGTTGCTAACAAGTTAGCAAAATTGTCAACCCAAGTTGTCTTCTGATTCCGAGCCATGACTGCGTCCATATTCTCTTCTTCCTCCGTTGTTTTGGATTAATCTCAAAACGTATGAAAGTTACATCTGCGGGGCCTCCATTCATAATTTGGTTTAGGACGTGATATTGTTGTGCAATCACGTATTCTTGCATGATGACATATTATTGCACAATCACCTCGACTCATCTTTTTATCGGCTGCAATTCAGCTCACGCTTTCATTGTTCAAGCTGCAAACAGAAAACATCACTGAAGTTTAGTGGATTTGTGTCACATGGTGCGGCGAGCTGTGAACGCATAAGATTGTTAAAATCATCTGTAGGAGCCTGAACAGACACTTTGCAAACTCAAACCAGTGACGCTTCTCTGGCGTTAGGGTTTCAGTCCAAATTGTAACTTTCCAATCAGAGTGTACCTGCTGCGGGTGGGAAAGTCAACCCTCCACCTCACTCTAAAGGATGTGGTGTGTGTTTGTGTTTGTGCGTCGCTGGCAGTTTAGCCACAGGATATATAAAAAAAACAAAAAAAAAAACAAAAAAACACTCTTCTTAAGCTTAAGGGTTTCTAGGAAACTTTGCAAACAATGACTGTTTTCTTATTGTTTCAGACGAGTACTTAGTTCCAGTGAGGCGACGCTTACCTGGAAAGCCAAGAGGCAGAATGTGGTTACGATTGTTAGACTGGCACAATTTTTGTTGCTCAAGCAGTTTCCTTTACATTGTAGTAGATCAGTAAATATATACATAGACAAATAGAAAGTTAGAAGTTTGTCTCCATTGACAAAAACTGAAAACTCTGACTGCAGAACAAATGAAAATAAAACAAAGCTATAATGGATGTCAATTACATGACTTTACTCATCTGCGGTTTTTACGATGTTTCTCTATTTTAATTTTTACTGATTTTATAAAGTGACTATGTAAAGTACTCATTGGAATGACACCCAAAAAATATATAAAAAAAACAACCATTTGCATGTGATTTAGATATACCACGATGTGCTAATGACTCATTAATCTCTCTCTATATATAAAATTAACCTGTTTGTACTACAGCCTTCAGTCACATTTTAATCACAGTAATCCATTTTTCCAAACTCAGTCCATCAATTAATAAATGACCGTCACTGTTTTACAGAAAGTTGATCCAAAGAAGAAATGAAACATGATTTTGTGTTGAGGTTTCTGGGAAACAAGCAAATTATTCTTTTTGTCTAATGTAGGACACAACCTGGAAATCCCACTCAGGTCACATTTATCTAGAAAGCCAACTGTTGGTGTGTGCTAGAGTTAACAAAGCTACAAAGCTGGCACAAGCTGCTCAAGCTTTTGACGTTTTCAGCAGCCACTCATATTAATGTGAATTTAAAGAGGCGATCTCCTCAAACAAAGCCAGTATGTTTCATAAGATAGAAAAAGACAAATAAAGTAAACTGAATGAACCAATTAATTTAAGACAAACATATCACAGGAAAACTTTTTATTATTAACTTGTAACCAAAAATTTAAATCAATATTAAAAGATCAGCAGCAGAAAATATAAATTTAAATAGAAAAATAGGTATTTTGTAAGAGGAAAAAAAAAAAACATTAGTCATTGGCTCCTTATGTCATCAGTAAATATCATGCAATATGCTGATGACTCACAATTCTATACCTCTAAATATCCTGATGTAATATGCACTTTTTGATCATATAATCACATTTTTCTTTCCAAACGAAACCAATCAATTAAAAATTATCCGCTCTTATCGATGATCACGAAACCTCCCTTTTCATTTACAAAAATCAACAATACAATGAAATTTATTCGTTGCAGTAATGCAACAAAACTAAAGTCTAATAAGTAAATTCACACAGAGCTCAGACTCGTTTCTCTCGTTTCAGGCCCCGTTTCAATGAATACAAGTGAAATGGGGATATTTCAATCTGTTTGGGCCTTTTGATCACACGTAGCCTAAACAAAGCTACAAATTCTCAGTTTTTATATTTGCATGTAAACAATACGACAATAAGTGGCATCACCGTCATATGTGTGCAACCCGCGTTTACAGTTACTGTTCTAAAACAATATGTCCCTATACTTTGATTGTCACAAGACATTGTCTTGTATTTTACTTGTTTTGTATTCTGACGCTACATTTAGGAAATAGTTGCACTAATCCATTGCTACAAACAAACAACCATCCCTGCATTATCGCTGATGGAACAGGAAGTCATATTGGCCATTCCTTGATTTTGCTGTGGTTTTTCCAGGATTCTGATTGGCTCGCGCAGCTTTATTTTTTTCGTCACACTGCCGCCTACAGGTTTGGCATGCTCATAGCAGCTTGTGATGAGGTTTTTATGTAGATTTGTGTAAATTAACTTATTTATTTTTTGGAACAATCCAGTGTGAATAATGTTCTTTTTGAAAACGTAGAGGGGAATTATTGATTTCTGTAAATAACTGTGTAAATGTGGCCTCAGACTCCTTGACTTCCCCTCCTCCTGTCTGATTGGTGCTCTGTGTCCTGAGTCTGAGTGAGTGATTGTCTTCACCTGGCGTCAGCGCTATATATCAGGCTTCTGCTGCGTGTACTGCTGTTTTTTTTTTCTCTGTTTGTTTGTGGTGTTGAGTCCTCTGCGTTCCTCTGTATCGGTGTTTATACATTCACTGTTATTTAAAAAAGAGTGCGTAACTTGCCGTCTGTTTTTTCAATCCTCCCTCCACTTGTGACAAAAACCTCAGGAAAACACGACACAATTCCAAATTTCTGCTCACAAGTGACTCGCATCCCATCAGTTTTGTACCAGTGATTGCATTTAAACCATCCTTATCATGTGACCCAATTCTGTCCGCTTTTCGATAATATAATCAGGAAAAAAATGCATACATTCAGATATTTTGAGATCATATAAAGGCCTTTTTTATATGTGGAAATATCAGATCTTTATCAGATATGTGCCAACGCAAACAAAAAGAAACCTAAAAGAAGGTCAAGACCTGCCACAATAAGTCTCATTTTGAATATTAGAGACTCAAAATGTTGTTGAATGTATTGGATAAACCAGGAAAGGATTAAAATTTTTTGCTCCATTTATAAAAATAACAAAGAAAACACAGTGTTTGAGTGGAAGCCATAGCATATATTCCATTTTATTTCAAACTGATGTGTAATGTACGTAATTCAGGAAATGTTTCCATCTGGAACAATGACAGAGCAACTTTATCCCTGCGTTGCCAAGTGAAAGTGCAACTAAACTGCTGAGTCGTGAGAAAGCTTCACATTAGAGCGACACTCGGGAATTTTGAAACACAAAATCGAAATATCAAACCGAGCGTGATTCATATTGAAAATTGAATCATGGATCGGGGAATCCCTGGAAGAGATGCTAGACGTGGTCTATAACGCTGCGGTAACATTTTCTCCTTTCAGAGCGACACCTTCGCCTTCCAGTGATATTTCCTCTCCCGCCCACCGACGCGTTTGCGTTTTCTGCCACCGATGAGCAGTTCTGACCTTGGAATGTTTCTTCATTACATACATACATTATGCGGATACTTGCGCTTAAACCACAAAAGTCACTATTTATTTATTTTTTCCCTTCAAAACCACGAAACTGCTTTCAGTGTTGCAGGTAGATTTCTCCACCCGTCGGTCGGGATATGGCAGAAATATTTTGTACGTGTTTTATATGAGTATGAATAAAACCACACCTGGTTAGTTTGGGTGAATGTTGAATGACACTTTAGTGAAGTATCGTCCTATGAAAAATATCTACTGTATATTTACTGAAGGTGTATTCTGAAGCTCCATTTGGTTTTATTGCTGGTAAACTGAATAGTAATGTTTTTATTTTATTTTGTCGTACAACTGTACATTAAACTCAAAATCACGAGATTTGGTACATAAAAACCTAACAAAAGAAAACAAAATAAAAAATGCTAAAAGGAAAACAAAATAAAAAAAACACAAAACATGCAAAACAAAACAAAAGTTCAGCAAAAGGGTTGGGAAAGTAAATTACTCTATTATACACTTTGCAGTAGTGTTGGGGTGGTTTTGTCTCTCAGACCTGGCAACCCTGAAGCAGCACATTCAGTCAGTGTCAGCTGAACAACACAGAAGCTAAAGGCAACAAACAAGCTTGAATTCAGTCGATGGGGGAACCTAAACTCTCCGAAACTTTGTTTTAATGGAGCCCAAGATGCTTGTTGGTGTAAATCAGGCGTCGGCAGCCCTTATGACCAAAAGTGCTTTTTTTGTGATTTTCCATCTAATTAAATTCACCTGGTGCCGCTTGACATGCTGAACCTTTAAAATGAGGCTGACACAGCTTATAAAGTTTAAAATTTAATTCTGACAGGTGTACTAAAATTTCATCATGATGTTACAATGACAATCCAAGATGGTAAACAAATCCGATCACAGGTGGCACTATACACAAGATGACCATGTGAATGCATCCCAGGATGGTGGCCTCCGAGGAAGACATGTAAATACCAACAGTGCGTGCCGTTTTTCTTTTGAGAAAACACGGCACGCACAATTGTTCAAAAACACAGTTTGATTTATATTCTTTCCAACTTTCTAAAGAAACTCTACCTGGAAAGAAAACATAGACGTCCGTGCCTGGAGGTCTGAAGAGACATGGTGCCTTACAGCGTCCTGGGCAGAGGAAACTGTCCAACACAACCTGGATGACTCGTATCACAACTGGGCCATTTAGCGGAAGTGACGTGGAGGTAGTAAAACCATCCGATCTCAAGTGGTTAAACTGAAACGGGTGATACGGACAAGTGTGAACAATAAGGGCTCGCCACAAAACGCATGTTGATGCTAGGTCTGAATGAACCCTAAAAGCCTCTGGATCTGAGTCCATCAGAGCTGATGAAGAGCAGATTCACTTCAGGCTGACAGATCTTTGATCTCATGTTGATATGAACCAAAATCTCTCAGGAAGGTTTCCAGGATTTAGTTTATTCTGACAAAGAAAGAACAATCCGGCCTACCAGTGACATCTGATATTATGGCTGGTGTGCATCTCTGGGATTATCACGTAAATTCTAATCATTCACACATGCAGATTAACTTGATGGAAATAGTCTTACATCTGTTTAAGATTAAGCAAGAAGTCTGTGGTTCAATGAGTGAAAAACTAAAAGAAATGTGGAGTGATTCGAGGAAAAAAACGTTCAGTTCTCTCTCCTGTCATCTTAAACACGCGTAGTTTGTCATCGGTACAGTCGACAACAAACCGCCCTTTTTTTCCAATGTTGATCAGACGTTTTTTATGGTTTGATAGAATCTGCCATCACATATTCATTTCTCTGTTGGTGCACAACAGTGAAGCCACCTTTATAAGGCAAAAAAGGTGAAAACTGCATTGTTTTTGCATTTTCGTGTCAGAAAAGGTCCGTGTTTGGATGACAACGTTTTGAAAACGACATCCGTTGACATGGAAACACCAAAAAACGATGTTTTATAGAATCAGAATCAGAATCAGAAATTGAACCGGTGTAGTTTTCGCAATATGAGGAAGTTGTTCTGGTGCAAAACAGTAAAACTGTGAATTAGTGGAAACTAATTTGTAATTATAAATTTAAGTTTATATGTATAAGTTTATAATTATATGTATATTTGCAAAAAGTTCAGTTGTGGTGAAAACAGACCCCTCAAAACACAACAAAGGTTTTCAGTTTTCACTTGAGAATGTTGTCACGTAAATATACCTAAAGCTCAGAGAAAAAAAAACCCCATTACAAACAAACTGGAGAGTATAGCAAAAAAAAAAAAGTACAGATATTGTACAAAACACACTCAATTCCCTGAACGATAATTACAGAACAGACTAAAGAACTGTTTTATTTGCAACTGACATTGGTCTGCTCAGAGGTTGATATTCATGTTTATTATATAAATGCTTCTTTTTGGCCTGTATTTTAACTTCGGCTGTACCACAAAGCACCACCTCAGGTCAACTCCTCTGACCTTATTTACATCCGGCAGTGAGGAAACGGCTTTTCACGGTGTCACTCGGTTAAACCAGTGACGATCACTGGTGATGATGATGATGATGACGTCAGGTCAAGTAGATTATGTCAATTTCCATCTAAATTAATGAGAAGAAACCTTTTAGTTTCTTGGCTCTGTATCGGCAGATGTCATCCTCATCATGTTCTCTCTAGAAAATTCTCACAAAAGTGTTATGAAAAGCTTCAACCCTCCCAGTGTGCCATGTTTCCGGCTCAACAGGTCCGGTCGGGTGAAAATCCACCTAAAACCCCGGGACGCTGCTCCGCACCGTGTGAAAACACGCCAAGGTAAACCAGGTCAGCCTCAGACTGGATGATCTGGACGGACGTGGTGGTTACTGGAGGGCTCGCCATGTTCTCAGTGGAAACGCCATCTAGAGAACCGTTGGGAGCTGCTCATCGAGATCACTCATCTAGATTTTTGTCGTTTATTTGATTGAAACGGTCTCCGACAAATTGTTTGATTAAGAGATAGGAAAGTGTGTCATCTTGCAAGGAACTCTGCAGGTATATGAGATCCTCCGTAGCTGACTGATGGACCTGCAGATAACATGCGAGTGCAAAACAATTTGCAAGCTTCCCTGCAATAATGCACACAGACACGAAGGGTCTGCACTCTTTGAGGTTAGACGCACTCCTCAAAACAACTCCTACACCTTACTGGCACAGCTGTGGTATTGATGGTGTCCCGGGGTGGGGGTTAGATTAGCTTAGCTTAGCTTTGCAGGCCTTTTGCAGACCCTGAATTTTGAGGAAGCGTCACGCGGTCCTGCAGTGAAACCACCTTGACCAGGGATTCTCCTCCGGCAGTGGAAGTGAATGGAAACCTACTGTGGGGAGTCTCCTCGGCTCGGCTTAGCAGCAGCTCACTGACTTTTAGAGGAAAACTGGTGTCGATGCAGCAGCTGAAAAGCCCACAGACCACAACCACAGACACATAATGAGACTGATGCACATGCAGCTGTATATAAGGAGGCCCAGGTCATCAGAGAGCATCACATCACCTCTTCAAGCCTCACTCTGAGAAGACTCCTAACGTAGCGCCTCCTCGCCCTTCGACATGCCTTCTCAAAGCGCCGCCGTCGCCGCCACCGCCTGCCTGTTCGCCCTCCTGGGAGTTGCGTTAGCGTCAAGAATCCCGCAGCAGTTCCAGGAGTACGTCCCAGAGAAGCTCCAACAAATGGTGAAGTCCATCGAAGACGAGCTGGTGAGTTGACCCGTGGCGTCCCTCAGGGTGCAGTTGTAGAGCCTCCAACTTTTTCCTCTCAACAAGGCGTCTTTACCAAAATAACTAACTTTTAGCTTTGCATTTGCATCACTGACATTTATAGTTTAATGTAGAATAAACTTCAGATGATATTTAAACCTTATGGCTTGTTTTTATAATAGTTACACTCGTAACGCCACAATAAAAAAGGTGCTTTGGACCTATTAGGTGTGTACGCAGAGAAATGGAACCTTACATCCTTGAATCCTTTACATTTTTGATAGTGATTGCTAACAAAACAAAACAAAGCGCTGAAGTCAGGCAGCGATTATGGAACAAAGATTCAGTTGTATCAGAAATACTGTTGTCAGCATGAGTCTGGAAAAAGAAAAAGTTAATGGGACCAAAACTTGAGCCCTGAGGAACTCCAGTGGCCATTAAATTTTAAACTTTTATAAACCAAGACCATATATGTGTGTGTGTGTGTGTGTAAACTAAATGAGTCACTATAGGGCCTAACACTGATACAAAGCCTTCAATTATTGAGTAACAAATGCTAGTACG
>OMNM01066030.1:2915-17248 GCA_900302745.1 Parablennius parvicornis | reverse complement strand
CTAAACAATGGAGCAGCCCAGTTGTGTTTAATAATATAATGGCTTTACAGACAAGAAACTCATCCTACGAGACACTACAATAGCAATGCTCAGTGACTTAAAGAAGCAATTTTAATCTGATTACTGGTTTGGAAATAGTAACTCGTTAGATTACTCGTTACTGAAAAAAGTGGTCATATGAGACCATGCGTTAAATAGTGACGCGTTACGCGTTACTAATTAACTCATTACCCGCATCACTGCTCCTAATACTTTTTGAAACTTTGTTCAGAAGGATTCACTGGACACTTCCAGAAGACGTGCCAGTGATAGGCTTCCTGATGTCCACACCGTCTCCAGCACGTAGCTTCCCCACCAGAAAAATTTGCTTTTTGTTTGGTCTAATGAAGAAATGGTCAATACAATTCCGCATAAGAGTTTTGTGCATTTAGACTGGGATCGGCAAATGTCAAGCCAATCCTCTTCAGATATTAATAGATAACCCCCCCTCTACAATTTTTCCTTATAAAATCCTGTACTGTGGGACTTTATAGATCATAGGACACTTTATAAATTCTAGAGGTGACGTATTTAAAAAATTCAAGTAAGTAAGGTTTATTTATAAAGTGCATTTCAAAGATAAAAATCAGAAAGTACAGTACATAAAATGGGAGCAATATAAAGAAAGCATAATGATTTCATAAAATACACCGTAACAGCTGAAAATTCATTCAACCAAATGCTTTCTCAAATTAAAACAGCAAGCAGCGTTGGTCGGGACCTCTGGGTTGGCCCAATCATGGCTTCTGGTCCAATCATGGCCTCTGGCATATTTAAACACTAATAAAATATAAATTTTGATGGTTTTAACAAAAAAAGGACTTATTTTGAAAAATGTGGGGGGCTTTTACCTCAAAAGCCAACTACGTTCGAATCTAGTCAATTCCTAAATATCAATTTTTAAGGTTTTAGGTATAGTTTTAAAGAAAGACTTATATTTTGAAAATATTTGGGGGCTTTTATTTTGAAAGTCAGCTCACCCCTGGTGTAGCTAAACACTTAAAGTCATCAACATTGTAATTTTTGATAAAGACTTCTTTTGAAGGAGTTTTGGGCTTTTATTTGGAAAGTCAGGACATGCCTAGCATAGCTAAACACTTGATATCCATCACAGTGACACTGCACTTGTGTAACAGTGTGGGAGAGCACAGATCGTGGAAACAACTCCGCAGAATCCACAATTTTTAGGGCAAAGTTTTTCATAAAATTATCATATTTTGAGAGGAAAATTTATTGTCTTTCAGTCTGTGTGAGTTTCAAACCAGTCAAACATAAACTTCAGACACCAGGAGGCTCAGTTTGACGCAGACGCATGATTTTGTTTCATCTGAGTCCCATGTTAAATTTTGCTTGAAATTGTGGGAACAAAAAATGACACCATTGCTCTCGCTCGTCAAAATGGCCATGTGGGAATTTTCCCCACGTGTTACATTGTCTTGTTTAGCAGGTTCTTGTCATGCTGCTGATCTGCTCTCTTTATCAATGAAAGTCACAGTTTAACCACAGTTGCCGCTTGTCCGAAGTGTTCGATCACTGCTTTTTTTTTTTTTTTTTTTTTTTTTTTTTTTAGGAGAAATTTGCCCATTCATTTGAATGAGACGAGACACACAGGATGGAGTCAGCGTTCTGAACTTTGACATCTAATAAAATGGAAACCGCTCAAAAATATAAAATGTTTTGCTGAATATTTGAGCAGAAGGGTCTCCTCTGTAATTTCATTGTGTTTTGAAGCCGGCAATTTATTCATTTTTTGAGCTTTTGAGAGTGTTTAATGGATCAAATTTGGGTTTGAGTCTTGATGCGCTAGAATAATAAACGAGAGCAATCAGAGGTTTCTGACGTCCACCAACGATGACATGGACACAGAAGGAAAGACATATTATCCACATTATAATTCTAATTTTCATCTTGATTCGGTTTCCAGATTGTTATGGAGGTTTCCATAAATTCATATGTTGTAAAAATTTGGAGAAGATCTGTCATGTACTTTTGACGTGATCTTCAGATTCAGATGTGGATCATTTTGGAAATGTAATCGATTCTTCTATAATCTAATATCGGTCTGTGGTGAAAATTTGGTGAATATCTGTCAAGTAGTTTGGATGCAATTTGCATAAGACCTTAAAAACTGAAATCCAGATCCAGAATCCAGATCACTTCCAAAATTCAGTGAAGTCAACTGGAACCTAAGATCCATTTCAGGTGAACATTTGGTGAAGATCCGTTCAGTGGTTTTGGCGTAATCCTGCTAAGAGACAGACAGACAGACAAATAAATAAATAAATCAACTGGAAAAGCACTCTGAGATTGCAGACGCCCGCCAAAAGGTGTTTTCAATGTTAATATTTCCCAACTTCAAAGTGCTGCCATATCGTTAATCTGGATCAGATCCAAGCTAAATTTGGCACAATTCAGGGCAATGATCCTTCAAATATATATGTCAAATTTCAAGAAATTCTATGAGTTATGATTTTTGAAACTCGTAAATGAGGTTTCCAATGTTAAATTACAGAATTTTTCCTGATCTTATTCTGTATCTGATCCAGATGAAATTTTGCACCCTACTAGATATGACCATCCTACAGATAACTGAATTTTTTACAAGTCAATCAGATATGATCACCAAGAGATATGATTTTTTTTTAAAACGGCTCAATGATAAGTAAAGGGGAAAAAATAGGATTTTTTATGTTTGTTTTTGTATCCAAATGGTTATCCTGATCACTCTCAAAATTTTATGTAATCTAACTCGGGTCAAGACACATCTTCTGAATTTTTTCTAGGAAGATCTCGTCAGGAGTTTTAGCTTAATCCTGCCAACAAACAGACAAACAGACAGACAAACGCGACCGAAAACATAACCTCCTTGGAAGAGGTAATAAATGAAAGTGAGTCATTGAAGGAGGAATACAACTGAATATCATCAGTGATAGGACACACTTATTTTAGTTAGCATCAATAAAAATTATCAATATCAGGTCACTCAGGTCTGTTTCCTTTTGGATAATAGTTTCCTCTTAATCTTTCAGAACTTTAAAATTATCTCTTTTCTGTAAGAGCATAGAATTTTGTTATTCCCTTCATAATACATGATTTAAATTCCTTATCAATTGTGTTAGGATCAAACTCAGGATGATAGGCCCACCATTGAATTGTCTGTAAATTATTACTTAATTTCTACTCGGCTATCATTATATTCTACATTTTTTACTTTAATCCAAGGGCTCTGTACCTTATCTACAAACCTTCTCAGATGTTCGTGAGTTAGTACGACTTGTATTAGGGGTCTAACAGGATGGGTGAAGGGACCCAGCCTCTGTGAAGAACCCCAGGAGTAATGGTGCCAGTTCTGGAGCATAGCACTTAAAAAACTTGGCTGTGAAGCCATCCAAACCAGGGGCTTTGCAAGAAAATAGACTCCTAATGACCTCCACAATCTTTTCAATAGTGATGTGTGCATCTAAAATATCTTGCTGTTCTTCACTTAAGGTGGGGAAGTTCAAACCAGTGAGGAAAGATCTAATATCATCCATGCTTGCCTGCAGTTCAGAAGCATACAAACCAGAGTAAAAATCTCTCAACTCTGCATGATGTCCGTGGAAAGGGTCACAGAGCTCTACTTTCTATTTTTGTTCGCTGTATGTGATCATCGCCTTTTTCCATTTTGTGTGTCTTGCCAGCTTTTATCCTGCCATGTCCCCTTCTTCAAATGGTTTTTGTCTACCTCTGATCCTCACTGAGAAGGCAGAGTTTGTCCTGACAAACTCTGCCTTCTCGGTGAGGATAGAGTTAAACTCTTAGTTAGACAGGTAAGGGAGGTTCAATTAATGGGCATCATATTTTGTTCGTGAGCTTTCTCTGCTAACCGAATGTGCTTCTCCAATTCAATTTGTTTGGCATATTTAGTTTATTCTTAAATGGAGCGTGTATCCTCTAAGAAAGGCCTTCATAGCTTCTCAAGCAACTCGAGCTTAAGGAACTGTCGGAAGGTTAGTTTCTTTAAGACGGGCAATTTTATTTGTCATAGACTCTCTCCAGAAGACTTGAGTTCATGTTAACCATGTTAACCATGCTCACATGGTTCCAAGATGCAAATACTCCCTATGCTGCACAAGACCACTTAGTCTATCCCAGAGAGAGGGCCAAAGTTAGACTGTGAAGATGCCAGATATCCACCAGCCCTAGGCCTCCATAAATGTCCCTTAGCACAGGGATATTCAGTTCCGGGCCTCGAGGGCCAGTGTCCTGTATGTTTTAGGTCTCTCCCAGTTGCCTCACACCTGAATGCAATAAGGGTCTCTTTATTGGGCTTTTTACAAGCTTGATGATGGCTTCAACATAAGATTGAAGTGTGCTTCTTTTAAGGCAGAAAAAGACCCCACACTCCCATCCAGCTATTGCCCAATATCACAAATTAATATTGATCTTAAAATAATGAGTAAAATATTAGCAACCAGACTCGGGGGGGAAAAAAATCACACCCCACATCATATACCCTCATCAAATTGGGTTCATTAAAGGACGTCACTCTTTTAACAATACATGTACATGAATTAATCCCTTAGACCACTGCCACCACAATAAACAAATGTCCATCATCACCTCTTTAAATGCAGAGAAAGCATTAAACAAGGTAAATTGGAAATTTCTACTTGTCACACTACAAAAATTTGGGTTTGGAAAGAACTACCTCTCCTGGATAAAAAATACTGTACACGTTACCCAGTGCCTGCGTTAAAACGAATGATCAAACTTCTCCAAGTTTTAATCAGGCAGGGCTACCAACTCTCACCATCTCTCTTTGTAATTTTCATTGAACCATTCGCAGCAGCCATTAGACAGAACAATAATATAAAAGGAATAGTGATAGCAAATATTACCCATAAGATATGCCTCTATGCAGAAAATGTGTGATTCTTCCTCCAAAATGCAGACTTCTCTCCTCAATGTCAGAATATTCTATAAATTGGAATAAATTGGTAGTCTTGCCTATTAACTCCACCTTTAAACACACAACAAATACCCCGCTAAAAAAAGGAAACATCAAATACCTCGGCATTAACATCTCAGACAAGCTGTCAGCCTTTTTAAACTACATCCCTCTTATTAAAACAATACAAGATGATCTCACTCAATGGAGAACACTTCCTATATCACTCATGGGGAGAGTAACAACAATCAAAATGATGGTTCTGCTCAAAATTAATTACATCTTCTCAATTATTCCAATAAAACCACCAAAAACCTGGTTCAACGCTCTTGATTCCTGTGTCTCAAAATCCTTATGTAAAAATAAACCATAAGTTTAAAAACATTACAGAAGACCAAAGACCAAGGTGGCTTAGAATTACCAAACTTTTATAATTATTATCCGGCCAATAAATTACTTTATGTTGAAAATGGTTTAATCAGGAACCCTTAGATGAAGGCTGGCTAGACACTGATAAAGCATTCTGTGAAGATCTCCACATCAGATCTTCCATTCTTCAGTAATGTCATCAAAAAACACATCTGCTTTAAAAGCAGCAATATCAGCACAAATTTGACAGCTTGGTGGGAATTTCTTAAATGAATGGATCTTCACTCATCCCTTGCAAACTCACACCCATCTGGAACAGGCCTGACATCCAAAGAAATAATACAATAAACTTCCCAAGATGGCAAAACAAAGGAATAAGACACTTAGAACAAGTCTTATCCAATAACTATTCTGACATTCCTGATACCTATCTACACGCACTTTGGCTGTGTTCACCAGTCCAAATGTTTGGCAAAAGGTCTGTGAAGACTTATCATTATGCCTGGCCACCCTATTCCAATTTCACCTTCACTACGCCTGTTAAATGATCTAACCAATATAAAAAGAGAGAAAAATGAATCTTGCATGCTCCTTGTCTCCCTAAGCATTGCAAAAAAGGCTATCCTCATGAATTGGAAATCCAAAAGTAACCGTACCTTAGACACACATACTGCATCCACCCCTTCAGAAGAATGTTACGGTCTCCGGACCTTTGTACCTTGATTTTCAATGTCTGTTATGTGCGTGTCATGGGTGTTATTTGGCCAGCACTTGTCAATCAGTTAATTGTGTATCTAATTGTCTGCTCTCCTGAAGTGAATTCCCCTCAGACTACGCCTCCAGCCCGCCCTCCTCTACTGCTGTTCAGTGCTTCCTCACTTCCTGGTTGGCCTGCCCCCTTGCTGACGTCATTACTTCCGGCCAATCACCACTGCACCTGCCCCTCGCCTCAGCTTTAAAAGCTGCACAGAGTCAAGAGCCAGGGCGGCTGTGATTTCATCTGAGCAGCCTGCCTCGTGCAGTGTGTGCGCACTTTTACCCTGGTTGTGTTTGGGGAATCTGTGGGATTTAGGTCTTAGATTAATTGCCCCTTGGTCACACTCCTAGAGTGTTTGAGTGGTAGACCTTTATGGGTGGTGGTTGGAATTCATTTTTGGCCAGGTAAGTCGTAGACAGGCAGTTTTGTTTCTCTGGGTGGCCGTCCACCCTCGTTATTTAGTTCGCTTGGAGGGTTTGTTAGGTTGGTGACAGGGCAGAGTTTTTGTTTGTTTTATGATTTGCGGTCACCCACATCCATTCCCCATACTTATCTTTTAAATGCTCTTTTTTGTGAAATCCGATTAGTTTTTGTTATAGAACCTACGAGCGTGTTTCTGTTGAGTGCTGGTTTTTGACAAAATCGTTGATGGATTTCATTCTGTGTTTTAAATAAAATGGCAGCTTGCCCTCTTCACTTTACATTCTTTGTTTGGTTTTATGTTACTTCCTTACTCCTCGAGCAGGGGTATGCTACCTTGGTCCTCCAGGGCCGGAGTCCTGCAGGGTTTAGGTTTCTCCCAGTTGCAACACAGTTGATTGCAATCAGGGGCTCATTATAGGGCTTCTTCACAACCTTGGTGATGACATCATCCTGAGAATCATGTATGCTGAAGCAGGGAGAGAGCTAAAACCTGCAGGATGCTGGCCCTTGAGGACTGAGTTTGCCCACCTCTGCCCGAGACCTACATGAGTTTGTAACATAAGTGGGGGGGCTGGTTCAGGAATTCCCTCCAGGAGAGCAGACAATTACATACACAATTAACTGACAAGTGCTGGCCAAATAACACCCATGATGAGCACAGCCACAGAAAATAAAGGTTGGATGACCGTAACAGACTCATAAGAGAAACAACTGAATTGAGAAACTCTTAGAGGTGATCAACCATTGCGCTGAGCTCCAAATAAAAGTACCATGGTCCATGACTCAAAAACGGCTGTCATTAGAAATTAAGGCCGAACTTTGAATACTAGCAGAGTCGTGCTTAATAACGATTCAGAATGAGGTACTTTGTCTGAGACTACTTTAATAATACCTCATCCATTCACACACACATTCAAGCACCAATGGCGACTACGACCTGTCAATCCATCAGGAGCAATTTGGGGTTCAGTATCTTCCTCAAGGACACTTCGGCATATGGACAGGTGGAGAAGGTAATTGAACCTGCAACCTTATGATTAGGAGACGACCGCTCTCCCAACCTGTCAACAAGGGGTTGGAGGCTCTACCAAGTATTGACTTAGGGGGATAAATACCTTTGCAAGCCACACTTTTCACATTTGAATACGTTTTCAACGTTCCTTCCTCTTTACAACCATGTGGCATGTTGCGTTTTTCTGTCACATAAAATCCACAAAGATGCATTGACATTTGTGGTTAAATTGTGACAAAATGTCAAGGGGATAGGGTGGATACTTTCACAAGTCGCTCTATGCTTTGACTTTTGACAAGCAGGTCAGTCTTATTAGAATGACAGAAACTCAGAACAAAAACAGCTCAGTTCAATGATTTCCAGGTTTTTTTTACTCCTTGTCAGTTGTTCAAGAGTAGCTGCTGAACTGGATTTGAATCACTGGGATTATCAAGTTGTCAGTCTTTAGAAGACAGAGAAACACACCAGCTGCAAGTCACTGGTTTGTTGTATTCCAGTTTGAAGAATTTTAAGATAACATGCTGTGCTCATATCAACTATATTTTGATCTGGGTGCGTCTTTGTATAATAATAATAATGCGTGTATGGCTCATGATATTCCTCTCACCTAAAACAACAATGGGGGATTAAACAATGTTCACTAGCTCCATATGAATATAACACTGAAAACCATTAGAGAGAGAAAAAACGGGAAATCAACAAACAAACAAATGGTCCAACAGATAAAATGAGAGTACCTGAAGCCATGAACATCCCCAGAACCACAGAACTGTGCAGCTGCTCGGCGCCGTACAATGAAGGAAAACAAGAGCGGACACTCAACTTCCTACAGTCTCCTGCAAACACTCCACGACACAGACTGTCCACAGCTATGTCTGCCAACTACAGAAAGACACAGACAGACAGGTTGGCGCCCTCACAGAATGCTGACTTCATATTAAATAGAGGAGGAGTTCATCTTACCTCTTTTCCAAGCCGTCTTGAAACAAATGCGTGGATAGACTCATCTTCATTATTGCTTTTTCTCACCATTATTTCAGAAGCCAAACTTAACAGCAGAGGGCGAGTGAAAGGTGGGACTGTCCGTATTAGTCCACTGAAAGAACCAAGTAAAGGTTAAGAGCTCATACCAGGAAAAAAATGGGCTGTGACATCACATATCTTATTGGACCCAGAAATCATTTTCCATATTTCTATGGAGTATATAGATAAATCATCCTGTAATGGACACACACGTAAAGCATATAGCTATCTCTTGCTCTCTGTCTGCCAACCTTCAACACTCAAATAGCCATTTGGACTCGTTTCCCCCTGAACAGAAACAATGGGAGCCACAAAACCTTCCTGACATATAAATTAAGATGATACTCCAGATATTGATTTTAACTCTATGCTACATAGAAAAAAATGGGAATAGCTCATCAATAGAACAGAATAAACAAAACCTCACCTTTAAAATTAAATAAACATATCTAAATGAATCAAAGCATCAGTCAGAACTCGACCCCTGGCATCTCTGCAAGGCACGTAATAATTATAACTACTGGACTATGGTGGCTGCTAAGGTGGAAAAGCTTCCTAAAATGTTTTTTTCACTGGGTCACTCAATTCAATCTTTTCCACAAAAGTTTCAGCCCAAATTTAATTTTCCCTTTAGAAAAAAACACTACATGGGTGAGGAGGGAGAGATTTAACCAAAATTAACTCACATTATTCCTGAAGGCATCTTGTGAATCTGTCCGTTAACATACAGATATCTGTTCTGAGAGGCCACATGACTGGAGAGGACTGGAAGTATGTCTTCCCCAAGACCGAGGTCATCCACCTACATATAGACAGAGACAGACAGACCACCTTGATAACTGAGTCATATTGTACAGTCAGTCCTTTTAAATGTGTGATATTTGTGTCTTAGAAATCACCATATTGAGCGTGTTGCGTCCCACTGCACCAGCAGGTCGAATCCCCCTCGGTCCATGTTCAAACACTGCACCATCTGATCTCCTAGTGGACCAAAGCCAGCCACCAAAACGACTACTGGACTCCAAAATAATTACCTGGTTTGAAACGGAGCAATATCAAAACATTCAGAATTCATTACAAGTGAGTTTTAACAATGAGACGAGGACAACTTTACAGGAAAAGTTCTCATCACAAGAAAGTTATGAATTATGAGTATTACAAAGTGAGTGTATGTTTGTGTGTACCTTGGTAACCTGTGGAATCTTGCACAGGTAGTAAGATGCTGCTAAACCCCCAATCCCTCCTCCAAGGACTGCGATTGTTGTCATTGGCTGACAATAAACACAAAATAAACCTGATTGAGTGTGGATCTGATGTGCTGTCCTGGGCTCAGTGTGGATCTCTCGTAGGCTCAGTATGGATCTCTCATAGGCTCAGTGTGAATCTCTGGTGGGCTCAGTATCAATCTCCGTTTGGGTCAGAGTGGACCTCTGGTGGGCTCAGAATAGATCTCTGGTGGGCTCAGAGTGGAGTCAATTTGCTGTGGTGGGCTGTTCCTAATGAAAACAGCCTGTGGATCCTGATATGAAAGACAGTTGGTTTATCTGGTGCCTCACCCAGCTCCACCAGCTGCATTCCAAACTTCTCAGATATAGTTCCAGAATTTATCTCTTGAATGAATCTTGTCTGACAATTAAATAACAGAAAAGAAAAGAAAAGAAAAGAAAAGAAAAGAAAAGTCAATTGTAATCATATATTCAATGGGTTTCGGCAGGACCTCCTACAGGTCAAACACACACTTGTTGGAGGCATTTGATGACTGAGTTGTATTTAGCTGGTTCAGTGTGGATACAGGTAAATGGAGGAAGGTTTGTTCACTGGATGTTTTCATCTGAGTGCAGTCTGCAGTAAATTTTTCATCTGAGAGACATACATGCTGAAGGAGCCTGATTAACTCATTAGAATTAATCTCTGACAGGAAACGTGTTTTGTCACCATGCTGATATCCAGATTGCTGCGTTTGTGTTTGAAAAAGCTGAATATACAACATCTGTTAAAAAAAAAGGCTGGATTACATAAAAAATATCTCCACTAAGAGTAACTTATGTGTATAGATCTTAATGTTTGTAGATTTTATTTTTGTGTACTTCTAGCAGGTAGATATCAATGTGTGACGATCTTAATGGGTGTATATGTCAGTATGTAACTCCTGATGTGTGTAGATGTCAGTGTGTGTAGATGTCAGTGGTTGTGTAGATCTCAGTGTGTGTAGATGTCAATTTGTGTATATTTCAGAGTGTGTAGATCTCAGTGTGTGTAGATGTCAGGAGTCACCTTGAGTCTTGAAGCTTCCTCGGGTTGCAGGACATTCGATGAAATAATTGTAGTGCCAGCAGGTCGTCAGCTGTTTACTCGAGCTCTTCACTTCTCTTGTTTGTCCGCTGCAGCTTCAGATCATGATCTACATCTGACTTGATGAAGGCTATGGTGACTGCGGCTGTTTTTCTTCCTCGTTCCTGCACCTGACATCCCGAATGCTCACGAGCGCCTCTTCTGGATTGTACCAGCTACTGTTCTGTGTGTGGCCACCAGAGGGAGGCAGACTGAATCAGGAAGCGAAAGACTGGTGTTCCACTGAGTTCCTCACCAGCTGATCAGCTGCTGAAAGGGAAGTTTGATGCACTGCTGTGCTGACTGAACTTTGTGACAAACTGCTTTCCGTGTGTGTGCGTGTGTTTGCGTGTGTGCACTTCTCAATAAATGTCTGAGGTATGTCTACTGCTAGGGATAAAAAGCATTAGTCACTGTTTAATGTGTGTATATATGTTGATGCTGACTGCAGTATATTTTGTTTTTGTCACTAAAACAGGCTGTGACAAACAGACCGACTAGGATGTGAACTTTTAGCGAGATGGATATAACATCAATCGCTTTGACAAAAATGCTGTCAAAACACGGAAGTTGATATCAACTTCCGTGTTTTGACAGCATGGCTGTAAACAAATCATGGGCTACCAACTATACGGTGAGATAGATGGAGTGTTGCAAGCATTACAAACTGATGACAGTGTCCTTCAGACCACATTATTTGCTCAGAGAATTCACACAAATAACACACATTTAAGTGTATGTTCCCGATCCGGACTACAATCTAGCTGCAGAGCGCATAACAGAGAGGTACAACAAAGCTGTCACCCAAACAGGGGAGAAGCCAGTGTTCATACTGGGCGATTTTAACAGGTGTGACATCTCCGTACACCTTCCCAGTCTTGAACAATATGTGACCACAGCAACAAGGAGACAGAACATACTGCACATGTGTTTTGGTAATATTCCTGAGGCATATGTCTCCAAGCCACGCTCTCCACTCGGACTGTCAGACCACAACGTGATCTTACTGTTACCAAAATACATGTCACGGCTGAAAACAGAGGACCCTCTCACAAAAACCATTAGGGTATGGAACGAGGAGACGTTTGAGACCTTATAGAGCTGTTTCGAGCTTACAAACATTGGTTTTTAAATCAATGCAGGAATGATCCTGATATGCTTTCTGACATCCTTACCTCATACATCATGTTCTGTGAGGAAAATGTCACCTTTACAAAACAAGTAACAATATACCCTAACAATAAGAGGTGGGTTACTAATGAAAAACTGTCTAAAGGAGAAGCAAAGAGCGTTTCTCCAGGGTGACAAAGATAGGGTAAGGGAACCACAGAAAAGATTCAGGAGGATGGTTACACAGCAAATATAAAATACAAAGATACAGTGGAGAGGAAATTAACATCGGGGAATGGACAGGAGGCATGGCAAGGCTCAGGCCATGATGTGAAGAAAATCCAAACCTGAAACGGTTGACTGTCCAGATCCTGTCTCTCGAGCGGAACAGCTCAACATCTTCTTCACTTATTTCAATAACACTAGCACAACATTAACATGGAGCCCGGACACCCACAGCCTACCCCTCTAAGACCTCACCATCAATGAACAGGCGGTAACCACCATCCTTCGCAGAGTAAATGCCAACAAGGCAGTGGTCCTGGACAGACTCAGAGGCCGGGTGCTCAAAGAGTGCTCCACCCAGCTCAGCGGAGTGTTCAACAGGCTGTTACAGCTCCTCCTGGACTCCAGCACGGTCCCAGCATAGTGGAAGGAATCAACCATCATCCCTCTTCCCAAAAAAGCCAGACCCAAGGACCTGCAGGACTATAGACCAATAGCTCTGACCTCAGTCCTTTGCAAGTGCATGGAGAGGGTTGTGGCTGACCAACTGATGTCTGAACAGTCTGAACAGAAAAATTTGATCTGCTCCAGTTTGCATACAGATCTAAGCATGGCACAGAGGAAGCAAGCCTCATGCTTTTAGATCGAACCACCAAGGAACAGGATTCTACACACCCACATATAAGAATTTTATTCATGGATATTACTTCAGCTTTTAGGACTGTAAACAATACCATTCTGTTACAATGTCTTTCATCACTGCAGACTCACACAACACAGATTTTATGGATCAGGGAGTTTTTATGTAACAGACCACAGCATGTGCTCCTGAACGGTGTCAGGTCCAGCCAAATTGTGTGGAAGACTGGACTTCCCCAGGGCTGTGTGCTGTCACTCGTTATCTTCTCTGTAAAAACATCTCCTGTCACAGACAGGGAATGTCCCTTCTAAAGTACGCAGACGATATAGCTTTGGTGGCACACGGTAAAGACGCACAGACTCTGACACAATACCAGCAGGAAGTCCACACTTTGGTCTGTGAATTTGTGCAGAGCTCATTAGAGCTCAATATCACCAAAACCAAGGAGGTATGCTGTGGAGCTGCAGGGAGGAGGGCTCAGTGGATCTTTTCCAGCCCCTTCTAATCCATGGCCTGGAGGTGCATCAGGCTGACTGTTTTGAAAATTTGGGGACAGAAATAGACAGCAAACTGTCCTGTGGACATCATGCTGACTCTGTTATTAAAAAAGCGCAACAGCATCTCCACCTCTTCAGAAAGCTGAGATCTTTCAATATTAACAAGGACATTTTATCTTTAGTGTACACTTCATTCATTGAATCCATCCTCACATACAATATTTCTTCCTGGTTTAACTTTCTTACCCTCAAACACAAAACAAAACTCACTAGAATAGTAAACCAGGCCAGTAAAATCACCCAAACCCCTCAGGCCCCACTCTGTGATCAGCACAGGCGATCAGTGCAGAGGATAACAACTCCCATCACTGATGACATCACTCACCCTCTGCATCACTCCTTCTCTCTGCTGTCCACTACTCCACTAGCCCATAAAAACATCTATAAGAAATCATTCATCCCATCTGCAGTCGCTGTACTAAATAGTGCCCGGTAGCACTGTACTCTGTGTTGTTCCTTTCGATATGTTATTCTTTAATTGATGCTGTGTGTTTTTTACTGAATGATTTTTATTAACTGTGTTGAAAGACAAATTTCTGTTCTGTTGAACTGACAATAAAGTTCTATTCTATTCTATTCTATTCTATTCTATTCTATTCTATTCTATTCTATTCTATTCTATTCAATATGTTGCTTGCAGATCTTATTAGTAAGTACTTGTAAGCATCTTGAAGACTGTGAAATGGTTTTAAGATGACAGACTTTAGGAGCAGATGTACTGGTGTCAAATACACAACAAACTTTCCAGTTAGGTGAATATTTGTCTGGGATTAAGCCGCAAGAACCAATTGCCCTCCCTCAATGTACATTTTAACTTCAAAATCCACAAAAAAATTAAATGGAGATCTGAGGCCACGTTTATTCGAACACAGGTTTTTAAAAACTGGGATATTTCTCTGTGTTTGGGTCTTGCATAC
>OMNM01066029.1:5605-15835 GCA_900302745.1 Parablennius parvicornis | reverse complement strand
ATTAAAAGTAAAATCATTCATTAAAACAAGAAATTTTTAAGATATTTTTTGGCATTTCACTCCTAAACGTCATGGAGAACTGCATGCACACATATATATCTAGTGAAATGTTGTTTAATAGTGTGACACGAAAGCTTGTTTTTGTCTCTGCATGTTTGATTTAAAGCAATAGATCTTGATCAGATTTCAGCAGAAAAATTATGAAAAACCTCTTCATTTCAATTATATATGTCTAATGAGGGAGACTACAGCTACATATAAGTACAGACAGATACATGAGAAGTTAACATGATCATAAATGAAAACACCTCACTGTCTTTGTCTTTGAATGCAAAACACAGATGAGATCCTTCTCTTCTTCCTTTTTCATTTATTTGACAGCTCATTATGAACTGGTGAACTATGATTGTTAATTTGTTATCTGCTGTCTACCAATGCAACAACATGCTTGTGATGCTCTTAACAGAAAAATAAGTGTAACAGTCGCTAAGATCAGATGTTTAGAGACAGATGTACAGCTTCTCTTGGTTGAGAGAGTGAGGACTGTAAGTTGGACTTGCTGAGTGATATTTCACTTTTCAAAAATCAGAACTACCAAATCAGTTTGGTAATTTAATGGTAAGGAATTCCTGTAGTGTGCAGAAGGTACACGGTAGAAAGTTGGGTAGTTTGCTTTATATTTGAAAGTGGTTTTATAAGATGACTCTCATACTGCCTTTGTCCAACCTGCATTGGAGCAAAATTGGCTGAATAATCAAGTAATCTTTACTCTACAGCAAATATAATACATATTTACTCATTGCTCATAAAGTTCAAAGGTATTATTTAGGCTGTTGTTGTTTATACTAGATTGAATTAAATGTATGCATATCTCTCCTTGCAAGCCTGTCTTTAATTCTGGTTTATACTCAAGCCATCAGGGTGACCTGCTTTGGCTGTATTAAAACAATCGACAAATGTCCTCCTTTCTCCACTTGTTCCCTCTGTATGTGTTTAGTTTGGTTTCCTGCTGACAAGACAGCCATGCTCTTAGCTCAGACGTGTTGTATAAAATGCATTTTTAGGCTAATAACTTATCTTACAAAGACCAAGATAGGCACAACACAGATCAACAGCCGTATTTTGTAAAGCCCTGTATATCATATAGTCTAACACAACAATTCCACAGTCATTATTAAAATGATTATATTTATACTAATTAAACATTTTTTTTTTTTACTTCAGATTTTTTAGAATTATAAATCATTAATGGTCCGGTATTACTCAGGCAACACTAGCAAACAAAAAAAAAACTGGACAGCCCATGAGTGACTATAAATGGAGTGATCCTTTTCCTCATTTATCTGTCCTCTTCATTATATATTAGCTCCTTCAACTCCCTCCCTACATGTGTTTTTCTCGAACAGATCCTTTCTTTACTCCAGCCTCCCTCCGTCCCTCTCCGCCTCCTCTCTCCTGTCTCTGCGTAGTAAAGTTTTTCTCGGTGTTTGACGCGACAGCGAGGCATTAGTGCAGACGGGCTACTCATCCGCTCAGGGTCAGTGCACAGGGCAAGGAGGAGAGGGAGGAGAGTGTGGAAGGGAGGAGAGACGGACTCTCTACAGCCCAACTTAGAAGGGGCAGACAGGGCCAGATCCTCTGAGGTGTGTGTCTGTGTCTCTATGTGTGTGTATATGTGTGTGTGCACACATTTTGTGCATATGTATGCCAGTTGTATTGATGTATCTGTTCTCCACAGCTTTACTGTAGAGGTCAACCAACAACTACGAGTTCCTCGGTGCTCACACGCAGCTACAGATGAACACGCGTCGTCTGCCTCTCTATCTCCGTCTTTCACAACAAGCAGCCATCAGAGCAACACATGTCAAAGCCGAAGGGATCGTGGGTGAGCAGTGTGTCCTTTTGTGCATTTGGGTGAAGTTTAGGGTGAAGGGAAAATGCCCTACAGATATGAAAAGACCTGAGAATGGAGGACTAAGAGTGTAAATGTTGCTCTACAGTGTGTGTCCAAGGTATCAACACTTAAAGGATGCAATAAAATTGCGTCAAACACACAAACGTCTGATCCCCTAGAGGGAGCTCTATTCTGAGCGAAAAACGACAGGCAAGAAAATGCATGCATAATATTCAAAGGTGTGTGTGTGTATGTGAATATGAATGTGTGTGTTTGCATGCATAAGCAGAAATGGAAATTCTCTCTCTCTCTCTCTCCTTTTCTTTCTCTTGCTCTCTCTGTCTCTTTCTTTCCTCTTGCCGTGGGCAGGTAATATTCCTCAGTGGGTTCTAAGAGCAAAAAAAAAGAGCCCAATCCCAGATTTCCCAAATTCCCAGCACTATGATTCCCCTCATTACAGATGGGAACGTGAATGCCTTGTCCAAGTGCTCCCTGGTCTACTCTTAATTAACCACGGCCTGTCCCAGTGCCCCTAAATGGAGAAACAGGAATAGACAGCGCTCTTACTTTTCCTCCATCATCCCACCTTTCTTCCCCTCCTTTCCTTCTCTCCTCTCCTGAGATCCAAAACACCGAGCACTTTAAGTACTTATAATCATGGAGCTTCTGAGGCAGACTTAACAGGCTGCTGGCATACTGTGTGGTCTTTTTTTCCCCATTTTTTTTCTTTTCTATTTTGAGGCTGTGACCTATGTTTAAATAGAAAGTATATAATCATGCGTATTAAGTTTTCCAATGCATATGATTTATTGGAGGTCCCTGCAAACCCATGTAATGTCACCGTTACAGTATATGGGTTTCATTTAAGTTTCACACTCAGTCATCAAAATATTAGTCCAGCTTAATTTAGAAAAATGTAAAATGCACATTTGTTGCTTTTTATGTTAGAAACAGTGATAGGATCGATGCAACTGATGCAAGCAGTCACAAATACTAAAGGTGCAGAGTAGACAATGGTGAAATATAGAGTGAGCCTATTACATCAATAATAGTTGGACTTCTCATTTCCCGAAAAATAGGGCTTTCATTCATAATGATGTTTCAAATGGAATCCATAGTATTATACACAGACAGCAGGTTTGTTATTACCTGCTTATTTTTATCGAGAAGATGATTTTTTTTTTTTTTTTTTTACTTCCCTCCACCCCGAATATGACGGTTGGGTTAACTCATCTGCTGCTGTCTGTGTTTTGAGTAAATCTCAACTGTCATTAGAACCACCAGATTGTAATGCGTCGTCATAAAACTAACTGAGCTAAACTTAATTGTTAATCATTTATACTGACTGACCATGTTCACAGACTCTCTACAATGATGAAGCTATCTGCATGTTTAAAGGAAAGACGGAGTTGTTGTAGACAATTGTAACTTTCTTTGTAGCGTCTACTGAAGCATCTTCCCCATTTTTAAAGATGTGTTGTTTGTGGTTGGCATCAATCAGTCTTGGAAGACAGTGGTAGTTGTGTCATGGATTAGTCTGTAGTGACCTCTCCAGGACGCAGGTCTGGGAAAAGGTAATGGAGATCCCAGGGTGCCCTCCTCACAGCCTTGCTGGCAGGATCCAACGGAACGGATGAGCCGATACAGTTGGAGTCAGCAAAGCTCTAGGAGTTGCCAGAAGGTGTTTTGTTCCCTAAACCAATGGTCATCCACAACTCAATGGCGCTCATATTCCTGAGTGGGGGCCCTGAAGTAGCGCCACTGTGCTGCCTGCTACCCCATAAAGATGTAGCTATCATCAATTAGTAATTTTCAGTAGGTTACACTAAACTAGAAGTATATTGTTCTAAAAATCATGTTGTAAAACAAGTTTCAGAGTATAAATGAATACTTTAATTCATTAGTGAAGGCTGTTATACCTGGAACAAGTGAATAGGACTGTGGGCCGGACACGCTGGCTCCTAACTCCGCCCCTGTGCCCGGATTGGCCAAACTGTTCTTCATCTCATCCAGTCCTCCTGTTAGTGAGGCCATGGCCGAATAATCTGAAGTCTGGAAAACAGCAGGAAGGAAAGAAAGAGTTCAATTATGAGCAAATGAAAACCACAACTGTTACTGTGTACTACAGCGCAAATGCAGTCGAGTCCTGTGTTGCATACAGCTGTGAGCAATCTGTTCATTATACCCTGCTACATTTCTAACATGTTGCACCTTCCTCCTAGCAGAGAGCAGAAGAGCTTTTATGTGAACACACACACACACACACACACACACACACACACACACACACACACACACACAGTGACATACAGAAAAACACCTACAGCAGAGAGTTTATTGATCTGTTTACAAAGACAGGGATTTACTGTACAACTAAGTCCAAGTCTATGACCACAGGATCAGCGTGCTCTGTCTATTCATTTCCCTGACTCTCACTGGCACACACAGTCCATGTACATCCAACACATCACACTGACATGCGCATGTGTTGACACAGACACATGGCTGCATGCACACACATTCATATTTACTCAGACACATACACTGTGGCATTACATAGACCATGGCTAACACAAAGCCTGCAGTTTCCCCCAGATAACAGCAAAAAATAAGAACTATGATGATCTCAACAGACATACACACATACTCACATGCACACACTCCAGTGCCCTTTTCACACACACTACAGAGGCTACAAATCATACAGAGGTTTACGACATGAAGTGACAAAGTGAAATGTGGATGTTTTATTGCCTTACTGTTTTATGTGTAATTTTTCCTACATATTACAGAAACAGATTAAAATCAAGAGGAGTGCTAAAAGTATTATTGTTTTCACTGTTAATATAATCCTCCTAATATAATGCAAGCCACAAATGAAACAGGACAAATACACACAACTGCTGCAGGCTGTTCACTCAATATTACCAATAAATATAATGTTTTCAGCGTGTAGATTACGATCTTAAGCCCAACAAAGATCACACAGACAGAAATTGAAGCAGCTTCTTTAACATCCCAGTCAGCTCGATGGATGGATAATGGAAACTGTCCGCTCACCTGTGTGTGAACCCGACACACAGCCATGACCCATCCATCCTCATTTCTCTCCCAGCACTGAGGATGAGAGACTAAGTGTGTGCGTATGTGTGTGTGATGATTTAAAGTGATGGTGATGACAAACACAAGGAATCTCAGGGATGATGACCTCTCTCTTAAGCGTGCATGCAAGCGTGCGTGCGTGCGTGGCGTGTGTGCGTGCGTGCGTGCGTGCGTGCATGTCAGGGTTACTAGTTTATGACAAGGCAGACGACCACTCACACTTACACCTTTGTGCAATTTTGATTCATCAATCAACATCACATGTACATTGGACAGTGGGTGGAAATGGGATTACCCAGATAAAAATCTATTCACAGACAGAGAGAACATGCAAACTCAACCCCGAAAGGCCTCGTCAATCACCTTCATGCTATAAGCCAACATAGCAGTAACCACTGCAGCACTAAAGATTTGTCATGTTCTTGAAATCATATAAATGTTATACATGCGCGAGTGCAAGCCTCGGGGTGCGTGTCTATTGGGAATATGTGAGCTGCAAGTTAAAACATTCTGTAAAAGTTGGTAATCACATGTGCCTTTGTTGACTTTGAAGTAGTTCTGCAAACCGCACATGTGCACTTGCGCAGATCCAGATATACTGTTGCAGTCTTGAAAAACGGTGATAAGAATTAAAATGACAGCAAGAAGGGCCCAGGGCACGTCCGACCACTGACCCGACCCCCTTCCGCTGACCCACCTTCCACCCGACAGTGGACACTGCCCCACAACAACGTTGCCGTGTACATGGGGCCTGAGCGCAGTGTGTTTGGTGAATGCAGTCCCTGATATGTAATGCTGCTGCCTTCAGTGTCCTCAGCTCTGTGTGCTCCCTCAATCTGTTCAGCACAAGAGTAACTGCCCACAAAGCTCTTTACAGGGTTCAACTCTACGATTCTGCTCTGCATTGCAGAGTTATCTCATCATGAATGTTTCAGTAGCTTCTGCAATGTATCAAGGACTGCTTCCAGGATGCCATTATGACCAGGCTGCCTGACCTCCTGCATGTCATCAAAGGCTGAAATGTAAAAGAGGGGTCGACCGAGCATGTGCGTCTAATGCAATGACAGTGAGAACTTGAAAGACAACCAGGTAATCCTCACAATGAAGCAGATTCTGAGCAGCATGGCCTCTTTCAAGAATAATTTTGTATTTATTTGTAAGTTTGCGTGAATGTGTGAAGTCTCTACATTTACTTCAAAAGTTTTATCATCAAATATTCATAACACGACATGTTTTGCTTGGACTTGAAAGAAGTTCAAAAATATCTATCAGGTGTCTACCAACCTAAAGATTCATCCAGCACATGAACAAGCTCGTGAAATTCAGTCATGGCTATAGTGTTTCACAGTTTGTGGTTGTGTCTGCAAATTGAAGTATCGTCAACCTCAAACTGTTTCCAATGTAGTGTGTTGGAGACATTATTGCTATGGGCAAAAAGTGTCAAAAGCATTGTAATATGCTTTCATACTATTGATCAGCAACATTAAAGTCCAGACACCTCGAAGCAAATTGAATCGGGTCCGCTGGACTTGTTCAAATGTCTAGAAAGTAGTTTTGTGTGTGTGTGTCTGTGTGTGTGTGTGTGCGCGCGCGCGCGCATGCGAGCCTGTGTGTACACTAACGACACCAATCAGAATTTCCTTTAGGTGATGAGGTGAAAGTTTCGCACTGACCCTTTTAATGCGTCTGCATCTGTGTGTGTTGTGTGTGTGTGTGTGTGTTTTTGTGTGTGTGTGTGTGTGTGTGTGGATGTGTAAGTGTAGGCGTGTGTTTGTGCTCACTGACCTCTTAAACACCCCTGTGCTCGTCAGCGCACAACACAACCACTGGACTGTGACCTGCCAAATAAGAGCTTACTACAGACACCCACCACCATCCACCCCTCTATCTCTCTGTGTTTGTGCATCTCTCTCTCTCTCTCTCTCTCTCTCTCTCTCTCTCTCTCTCTCTTTCTCTTTCTCTCTCTCTCATGTTTGACTTCACATTTTAAAGCCCTTTTCATCTGACATCACACCCATCACACCTGTAGTTTTGTTTTGTTTTTCCACCCAGTCGTACACACTATCCTAGCACAATACGTTAGTCCCTCCCTCTCTCCTCCTCACTTGGCCACACTCTGTCTTATTATAATGGCATCTAATATTTCCATGTATCCATGTGTAAATGGGGGCCAGGCAGCAGCAGCAGAGAAGAAGGGGTCTGCCGTGGTAATTGGCCATGATGAAGTTTGGCCAGTGGGGTGACAGGCCTGCTAAGGAAGATGGATCATTCTCATTCGCCCCCGTAAATGTTGTCAATTCCACCGCTCATACAGCGCCATCAACCCTCATCAAAGAGGAGGGACACAGCTGCCGGGCTGCGCAGGGGTTGGGTTTTGGGGGTTGGTGTGGCGGGTGGGGAGGAGTTCCATGGGGCAGGATGGAAGGTTACAAAAAAAAAAGGTGCCAGAGAAAACCTGGTACTGAGTAAGTAAGTCAAAGCCAGAAAGAAGCTTAAAAGAAGGTGGGTAGATAACATCTAGACAGAGGGAGAAGAGGAGCAGGGGAAGAAGATTAAGAAAACAGGGACTGTTAGGATAAATGAGGAAAAGAGAATAATGTATCAGCAAATGCACCTACAATGTCGGGCTAACACAGTTATGTTAGTAATGTTAGTAATATGAAGAAAAGATGAAACCAGCTCCATCTTTGTTTAGTGCAAATAAAGTAAAGCTGGTCTATTTTCTATTTAGATAATAATCTGACCTTAACCATTAACCTCGAGCTACCTTAGGGTATCAAGTCTTAAGAATTGTGTCAGTCAAAGAATGTAAAATAAGAGTTCGGGTCCTAAAACATCAAAGCACCATATCAGTAAAGCATATTTGTAGCTGTGTTTGGTCTAAATCGCACGCACGCACACATGAACGCACACTGCTGACTCAGATATAAGCAGGTAATGGTTTAGTCCAAATTTCACATCAATAACAGATGAGGCCTAAACGGCATACACACACACACACACACACACACACACACACACACACACACACACACACATGCATACATCCAGTTGGCTTGCACCATTTGCATAATAGTATTTCCCCCTTTTCACCATTTCCCAAACAGCTCACGATTTCTCCATCTCCCACTCCATGCGCCACATTGTCTTGTGTAGCCCTGATGGGGAAAAAAAAAAAAGGCTTGACTATAAACAAATACAATTCCCTCAGAGGCCCACAAGCTGAGACAGGGATTGTGGGGAAGGAATTTATCTGTGCTCAAACTGAGCGTGGCAGCAGCATGGAGGATATTCATTTCCAGACAGACGACCCACATGGACCTTGACTCTCGGGAGACGCTGAAAAAGTTCATACATTCTGAATCAAAAATTGAGTTACAATTTCTTCTTCACTAATCAATTAGGTTAAAATTGCACTGATCATTAATCGTTGTTTCTAGACCAGGACTATATTTGGCAAGAGGTGATTAATTGCAATGGCACATACTGTACATACTGATTTTTGTTTCTTCTGTGATTTCTTTCTGAAAACAAATCTTGTAATAAAAACCAAAACCAGTAATTAAGTGACCACACTTAATGATTTAATTGCTATGTTACCATCTGAAGCAAAAAAAATAAAAAATAGAGAGAGAGAGAATTATTTGCTTCCGTGAGCCGCAGTTCCCTTCCAGGATTTATATTGTGTTTTTACTATCTCACTGAAAAGCTTACGAGCTGTTGCTGCCTAAAATGCTAAATATTGAAAAGGGAAATTAGAAATGTAAGCAGGTTTCTAGCTTGTCAGTGTCTGGAAAAATTAGAGCGTCAAAATGAGATGAGCTGACTCAAAATGGAAGCAGAGTAATGACATGATATGAAGAAAGTTATGCCATAATGCAGACTTTTTTTCTTTTTAGCAGATGCTTGGTGCACAGCAGTGTTGTGGTTGCTTCTCTTTTGAGTTTTCTCAAGACTTTTCAATGTGAGGTTTTGGATGATCTCCCTGTGGATAGGTTCTTACCTGGTTCTTCAGTTTCTTCCTAGAGTACGATGTCATGAATGTTATGTGAATTTGTATTTCTACGTTGCCCATAACATGTGTGGTTGTGTCACTCCGGGTCTAAGTTGAATAAAGTGGGATGGATGGAAATTGAATGCTTTATTATGAAATGTCTGCACCTCACTATGTGGATTAATTTGAATCAGTTCTTTGCACGCAATGGACCAAACTGCACAATACTCTGTCCTTGAAATCAAGGCTGACAAAAGTTATCAGAGCTGATGCTGCAGAGTATTACTGTCAAAGTAATAGGAAAGTTTGTTTTTGTGATGACTCTGTCTTCTTTTCCCTCTTTTGAGAGAATGTCATGAAGAAGGAAATATGAAGTATACTATCCTCATTCTTTCTCTACATACCAGTACAACCTACTGGTCGGTACTGGGATGGGCATTTGGACCCGGGGCAGCACTGACGAGTGGGGGCGCCGTCAGCCCTACTGATTTATCACCTGGGTAATAGGAAGTGATTGAAGGGAAATTCAAATGAACTCTCTCTGACAGGCACACATGCATACACACATACAAGCACGCACACATAAATTAATAGCGGGGCTTAATAGACTACAGGGAGAGGAGGAACAAGAGCCGGAGAGGGAGATGAGATAAAAGGATGGCTTGTTAGAGAAGAAAGATAGAGAAGAGGTCTGAGACAAACTGGATATAAAGAGTAACTCCTGGTGACAGATAAAATAAGATTTGCTTGTAAGAAACGTGAGCAATTTTACTTTTTGTCTATTCAAGTGGGATCAAGGAATAATAAATGAGGCCCGTGTTAAAAAGAAAAAAATACTTACGCTTGAAAAACTAAGGAGCTTGACCCAAACACTGAAATCACAACATATTAGTAAATTGTGTACTGCAATAACCTGAAAGTAAGCTTCTCACACCTTTTGTTTTTCACATTTTCATCTGTGTCTTGCTCACATTCTGTGAAATGCAGCTCTCAAACAATATCACCAGCAGGCCCAAGTCCATCAAGGTCCTTTAGGAATGTCAGTCACTGCGCAACGTGACCCTCCTTGACCGCAACCCCACCAGTCTAGGCACACACACACACATACACACACACATACACATACCTCGGTCCACATACCAGAGAGGCTGAGCATTGGCTGTCAGTCTGTCATTGTTAAGGCTATGACTGTCAATCACTCCCTCTGGGAAAAGGAGAGGATGGTGGAGGTGGACGAACA